>JAOWBB010000016.1:0-250637 GCA_028565995.1 Ricinus marginatus
TACATCAGTGCATAAAAAGAATCTAAACATAAATCAAAAATAAACTATTGGTTATTTTTTCTAAATTTATATTATTAATATTGTAATTTCTAATAATTTTCTTATAAAAAAATAATTCCGAATAAAATATATAGATATATAATGTTAAAATTAAAACACAATTTTTCTCTTATATTCATTCTAGTCGTATTTTTCAGATTAAGATTAGGTTTACTCAATGAAGAAATGAGGGATTCAGAATTGGGTTCGCAAGGAGATGATATGTTTAACGATGTCGTGCGAGATTTTTCACAAATGGCCTACAATCATCCAGAACGTCTTATTCGTAAATATAATGATAAATAACCCAAATCATTAGAGGTTGAGTGTAAAATTTTAAAATTTATGACTATTAAGTCAGTATTGTGATTGAAGGCATACATTTAACGACAGAAAATGATCTATAAGTTTGATTAGCATCATTTTCGGATACTTCATGACATAAATTAATATTTTAAATCCATTATTAGTAAAAAACGAATTTCATAATGAATTTAATCTGAAAACAATGAATCACCTTGCCTTAATTAATTAATTTTAATGATTGAAAAAGGGTGTAACTAAGTCTATGTATGCATGTGTATATATATATATAAATTTTATGTATAATTCCTTAACTCAAAAATTCTGTATGACAAAATTTATTATTCTCTAAGAAATGAAATATATATTAATTACAAAATGCTTTTATTTTATACAAAAATCTTTACATTTTAAGTTAATGTTACTCATGATTTAATTGAACAATTTAAATTTTTTTATTATTTTAATTTTATAATTTTTTAAATGATTAAATGTTCAAAAAAGAAATATTTAAAGAATAATGTTATTGTTTTTCATGTCAAATTGATATTTGACTAGAATCGCATTTCTAACTTGTTAAAAGATAATTAAATAAAGAGGATGAAATTAGACTTGTTGAAGTAATATTTTGTTATTCTCTTATAGTATATTAATTTTTTGAACTTATATAAGCTTTCTTAACTTTTATTAACTGTATTAAAGAAAAACTGGCAAATTTAAATTTTAGAGCGTAATTCATAATGAAGATTCGAATAATATATTTGTTATTAATCATCTGGTATGGCATTATTTCAAAATTAAATTGCATAGGATAAGTATGATCGATCTTTTGGTGTCTTTGGATTGTAATAAAAGATTTCCTTGAGCCATATTTGAAATACAAATATTAACTAAAGTTGATGGCGAAAAAATTTTTTCAGCATAATTTTCTGCATATTAGCAAAAATGTCTTCGTTCACGCGATACCAAACGTTGTATAGATATTTTTAATAATTGAAGTTTGTAATCACCAATATGGGAAATATATATTCTATAATATATACTTTAGTATGACTGTACATCTTATTTTATGAAAATATTAGAATTCGTAAACGAATTAGAAATTTAACTACATTTACGAGTAGGTTTGGGGCTGCTGTTATGATTCACCTGTTCGAACCCGACTCAGCTAAAATTTATTGAGCATATATTAATCCGTCCTTGATATATGGCTTATATGTATATATTGATGTTTATAATGTAATAGTTTTAAACAAATTATAATAAAATCAGATTTTTTAATTAAATGTAATTAAACTAAAATAATCATGTCTTCAAAAAAAATCGTATTGAATAATTTATTTAGTTTTTTTTAAAAAAATTTGACGGTATAATTTTATTTATATGACTGACACTATATTTTATGTTTCATTCTTTACGAATTTTAGGTTTATTATCTTGAAGTTATGGAATTCAAACTTAGCTTAATTATGTATTTACTAAGCTTCGTAAATTGAACAAATATATTTTTATTCATGTAAATATAATAATTAACTTACATAAAATATAGAAATATTTCCTTGGTAATGTTTTGGTAATAAATTTGAAAAATTTTAAATATAGATTATATTTTAGGTTTGGATTATATTCCGAAGTTTAAAGATTTAAAGCATTGCTGTTATTAATTTATCATTTCTTATATTTTCATTATTATATCATTTAATAAGAGGTAAGGTGTTCCGTAATGTTTAGGTTATTATTTTAAAAAAACAAAGTAAAAAGTAATTGAAGAATCCAAATAACTTGAAATCTTTATAATTGAAATATCCATATTGAGATTAAAATTATTTTTGCGATTAAATATTATATAAGGTTCGTAAATTTTTAGTGTTCATATTATCAGAATATGCTAAATATATAATTTGCTACTTTACATATCGCAGTTTTTGTGGCAGTCAGCGACGGCAGACATTTAACAATAAGTTTAATTATTCATATAATTATAATAGTTAAAAAATTTGAAACTATTTTACTTGAAAAAACTTATTTAAACAAAAATTTGTGTCTTTCAAAAAAACTTATGTAACATTTGGAAAATTATTTGGATTATTTCGAATCCTTTTTTTAAACTGAATCTTCACTTCCATATTTATAAACATTTTTAAAAAAATCTTTTGATACATATTTAATAATCTCTTTAATTGTTAATTTTTGTTTTTCTGTTTGTATTTTCCGTTTCTTTCTCTTATTGGAAATTACAATATTGCTTTATTATTTTTTTCATAAAGTAAACCGTGGAAAAACTGTTTATGTTCGACTTTTTAGGAACAGAACGAAAGATGCATATTGCAAAAAATTAAATATTTTTGCCAATTTTTTGCTAAATAATATAACTCGTAAAATAAGGCAATAAAAATCTCATGAGATATAATAAGTGGTGTAACACAGTGAACCATTTAAATTGTAAATAGGATCTTATGAAAAATTCATAATTTGTATAAACTGGGAATAATAAATTGTAAGAATCATCATTTATCTTTAAATCTGAAGAAGGCTGAAATTAATGTTGAAATTAAATCCATAAGAAACTTAAATTCCTTTTAGTCTTTGCTTTTTAGTATTGATTGAAAAAGGCAATGAAAACTTAATAAAGATTAATAAAATCAATATTCGCTGTAGCCTCTATGAATTCTCAAGCCAAAATGTTTAATTTAGTACTCTCAGACAGTCTGTTTTTTCTAAGGTGTTCACAAAAAATCTCTTATTTTTACGATTTTGTTTATTGTAATATTGAGTGTCATAGATATTTCATGTAAAAATATTAAAATAAAACATTTTTTAAAAAAATATGTTAATTTTTGAGGAAATTCCATAACCAAAATTATAAATACGAGTGCTTTAATATAGAATTATTGTATGATCGAAGATAATATGAATCTTATCCTTCATATGAATTCAAAATTTATCACTTAATTTTGATAAATGATCTAAAAATCAGTATTGCATTAAATATTTTTTTTTAAATATATTTGTATCATACAAGTAAATATTAAAACGTAAATAATAATTTCCATTAAATAAACATTCTAAATAACTTTTCGTGGTTTAAGTATGTAGAACTTAAAAAAAAACAAGTTCTTCAAATATCTTTTATTAACCATTTTATTTTTATTTCATGAACATAATACTTGATTTCTACATATATATGTAAATCCATATATATGTCATATATTGCACTATTCTTAAATTTTGATAACTAGCTCTTATACCATAATACAAACATAATCATTAACGAAATTCATGATCTTTTTTAGATTATTTTTATAAAATACAATTACTTAGCAATGTCCCACTCAAATTCATTATAGTAATGGTTTGAAAAATTAATTTCAATTGAAGTTACACTCGATTCACATTGTGAATTGAACTTTCTGGTTTACCAAGCAATTTGTGCGCCTTTTTTTATAAATATGATTAAAGCCGCTTGTGGACAACGCTAGTTCACCAGACTCTCGTCAGTTACGCTTGCGTTTTCTCATCGGGTGGGTTGAATGTCGGCTCTAACCCGCATACACTAGATGCTCAAAAGACACTTTTGTTTTTGTCTAAAATGTATGAATTGGATATAAGAAGACATGAAATAGAAATGCACGCGATGAAATGAAAACCTATATTACCGAATTTCTTATGGATAAAGGGCAGGCGAATATTGTCATGTTTCGTTTTTGGAAACTCTAACTTTTTTACTCTTCGTAAGTATTTCGTTTTGTTGTATGAATTTTATCTTATTATTACAACAATATGCTATAAATAACTGGATCCCTGATTCAGAAAGTCTTGTTCACTTGAAAGAGTTCATTTCCGATCGAAATTGAAACGGTTTTAATATATAATGCAATTTTAACTTTTGCTTAAATAAACATTTTTTGGCATCTAGAGATTGCTTTTTGAATTGTTTCCTTTTGACACTTAATCATCACTTGTCTAAAAATATTTCTTAATTTTTTCTATAAGTTTAATCATTGACAAATAAAGGAACTAAAAATTCTTAATGATATAATAAACTAATGTCAGTCTTAATCACATTCTTTTTTCATACAGTTGTATGCTCTTAAAGCAGATTTACCTTAACAACGTTCTCATAAAATAGACTTTTAAAAGATCTCTGCATATTTTGAGCATCCTATAATGATTTAATACAGCTTAATCATCTTTTGCTGCAAAGGAATAATGTTTTTATTGTCAATTAAATCAACTTCATCTGTCATTAATTGAATATTTCCTTCCATTTTTATCTTGCCTGTTCATTTTTGCACTTTAAATATTATTTGACTTAAAAATTGTGTTGATTTCCCTCCAAGAAGATACTGATTTCAGAATCTCATATTTTATACATTATATAAGTATATATACATTTCTTGGTTAAAATGAACTTTTGTTATAGTCAAAATATGATTCATTCTTTGAATTTCTCTTGCAATATAAATTAAATTTAATGTAACCTCAGAATTGTAATTAACTAAAATAATTTTTAAATCTCATGCAAAAAAATATGCTAATCATAAAAAATGAATGAATTATTTGATAGTTTTTACTACCAAAATATTTTAGAATTCAGGTATTACTTTATTTTTTAATTATTTATATATTCTTCTCAAGTATGGCTATTCATTTTTAATAATTTTGAATTTTAATATTAATTTATTATTTTTAGGGATATTTCATAACTATCATTCAATTTTGTAATTATTTTTAAGTGTTAATTGAAGTTTCTTAACTGAATTTATAAATAATAAATAACCAATAATAATGAATTGCCATAATGTGCTTTATTGATTTTTTTTGAAATAGTACAGTTCATTTTAATTATATTTTACAAAATTTAATATCAATTTATTTTTGTACAAATTCTACTCTAAAAAGGTTTTACTAACATATACTGAATGCCAAATAGTAATTGTTAGCTTAAGTATCCGCAGTATTCATTGATGTTTGCATTTATATGATTGCCAATAAGTTAGACAATAAACAGCGGTAGATATTTTGCACTATATTTTTATTATATCAGCATTATTAGTGAATAAATGAAGTTGAGAAGAATTAAAATGACGAACGAGTAAATGTTATAGAATTAAGAGAATTGAAAAAGAAGTGTTGAACAAAGGCTGACCTTACGCTGTTCGCAGTTGCACAACATAAAAATGCTTTAATCTGAGCTGAAATTTTTGTAGTTTCCATCAAAATCATTATATATATGACATATTAATATATAAATGTTTATGTGTTATAATTTATATGATAGTGATGTTTCCAGATTAAAATTATTGATTTTTCGGCAAAATTCTGGAACATATATATTGTTCGTAGATTATTATAATTAAGTTAATGCAAATATTATAGGGAATTAATTGAATTATAATTCAACATTATTCATTTAGCGCCAAGTTTCAATGAACTATTAAAGTTAAATTATTAATAGCGTAGTAGTATTACGCGTTATTCCAGTATTTGATTTTGTATTAATTATTAATAAGTTTTCCATTACTTTTAATGTATTTTGTAAATTCAAGCCCTTTTGAAATCGAAACTTTTTACTACTTTGTAGTATTGACATGAAATAAATACAGTTGTTGATAGATTATTAGTGAGTTTATGCAGAAATAATTATTTTAGGAGAATATTTAATGCTGTAAAGCGGATAAGATTTTCCAGTGAAATTATTAAAATGAGGATTTCATCATTCTGATTTTGGTTCAGTTCCCAATTGACCAATAGTCCTGTATTTATGGTATCGATCATATTCGTTATTGCATCTTTTTATCTTTAATTTTAAACTTTTAATACCTGCACAAAAACCTTACACTTATTAGTTGTTCGACGGTTTGATATTGTAAAATAGGGTTTTAATTTTAAGTAAGGAAAGTGATTTTGGCACCGATGATGGAAAAATTGTAAAACCCAGATTTAATACGGTAAGCCAGAAAATTATGATAAACCTTTTCTTGCAGTTTATTTTATTAAAATAGACTGTCTCAGTTAATATATCTATATTTTTATTTGTTACATATTTGAACAAAGCAATATCTCCATTTTTTCAATCATTGAGGAATTTTAAAATTTTAAGAGTCGAAAAAAAATTTAGTCATTCCAAAAAGAATTTCCATTTTTCCAACTGGTTTCAGTATTAAAAAAATTAAATATAATATCCTCCAGATATATAAATAAGTGAGAGAAGATCTTTGGAGTAACATGATTTTTACTTGCTAAAGGTACTATACCAAAATTTCTGTTCTATTAAAAATTTTTGAGAGAATAATTTAATAATTAAACATAAAATATAATTAGAATAATGTATGAAAAACTTAAGTAATTAATGTCAGAAATTATTTAGTTATTTAAACATTTTAAATTGTTAGAATAATTTTCAATTTTAATTTAAATTAATAATAATTGGCTAATACTAAAGGAAGTGTTCCTAGCACAAACTTCATCTTTCGTGATGCATAATATTTTAATTAATTAATTTTATAAAAATATTAACAGTATTTAAAAATTCGTTTCTCTTTTAAAATTATAGGAAAAAAATATGTATAATTAATATTTTTTAAAAATTTGTTTTTCTATCACTGATATATGTAACAATTGTATTTTTCTTGAAAGTGTAATCTTTAATCTGCTAGTTTAAAAAATTAATAATACATAGCGAAATAAAACTCTAGATCTTTGTTCTCATTATTATAAATATGTAATTGAAATATATTTGTTTCTTTCAGGTTAAGGAAAAAGGAAAATGAATGCTTCTAGGCTTGCCCTATCTTGCATTTCTGTTTTCCTCTGTTTGTATTCGAGTTCCGCTAATTTGAATATATATCTTTCACTATCAGAAGTGAAGAAATTTTGGGGTGAGTTTGTTTTAAATTCAATATAACTTCATTCAGTATCACTCATTAAAAATTTAAATGATATTTAGCAATTAATTAATATTTTATTTAGTGGTAGTATCATGTTTATAATAAGCACGACTATTTTTATAGTAGAAAAATTATTTACGAGTAATGCGGGTTGTCTGTTTATTCTTGGTGATACTTGTAATATCAAAAAAGACAGGTTGAATTTTTAAGACAAGAAAACTAAATATATAAAATCGAAAACCTTGAAAACATGATAAATTAAAATTTGAATAGCTTCACGAATCTCTTCGATTGTCTAGCGACTTAAAAGAATGGGTAAAGAGGATCCCGAAGCTAAAATCATCTATTCAACAATCATCTCTACCAGAATTGTAATTATCTAAAAAACCAACAACGACTGGGTCGTAATAGATATTTATAAATTGAAACATTCATTCACCTTTTGGGGACGTGTGTATAAATTTTAAAGAAAAAAAATTATTTACATGTATTAATCTCTTATGACTTTTCATCAAATATTATATTTTTTCGTTTCCTTAACAGTCAAAAAATCATATTGTTATTGAAAGATTTTTTCAATAAAAGCTGAAACTCCCTTTGGTACTCCCCTAAGCCGAGGAGTATATTGTCATAGAAATACAAATGCAATAATAACATTAAATCGGCGAATTAAATTGAGAGGAGGAGGATCATTTTGTATCAGAGGCTTATCGATGACCGATTTTAGATGTAAATTAACTTTTGTTGGATTAATGTCTTTTATGTTAAAGGTATCTTACATCAAATTCATTTTAACTAAATTATACATTCATCCATTTTGGAACAACATATTTAATCAGTTCCAAGCGATTTGTACTTTTTTTGTTTTATGAAAAGCAATGCAAAAAAAGCCTAGCACCATTATCAGAATAAAATATCATACTTTATGCTTTATTGTTTATGAAAACTTAATTCAATAAATTAATAAAAGTAGAAGGTAAACAGTAGAAATGGCATTTGTTTTATCCGTTAGGACCATCTAGTTCATAAATCAAACTGTCCATTTATCCCGTATTTCGCTGTTTTTCATGTCTATACTGTTTTTTTTAGTTTTCTTGTTTGTGGTATTTATGTCTTCTCTTGTTTGTTTTAACTTTATTTTGTTTTGTAAATATAAAACGCTTTTTCCATTTAGTATATCAATGTTTTTTGTTTTTATCCCATGTTTTAAATGTATATATGTATATATATAAAAAAGGGATCAAATTCGTCATCTACAAGCCCATGGCATAAGTGTCCATTCTGATTCTTCGCAAAATTGTACATACTTGTGTCATTATATTTTGTGATACATTCTCCTATGGAGGATGAGAATTATTCTGATGGATAAAGTAAAACAAAATTATTTAGATTTCAAAGAAGGAAGTTATTTTATCCTTATTAATTCTCAATTTTTAAGGCAAAAAGCTTGGTGAGTGACTCAGATTTATATTCCAACATAAATTTAAATATATTCAAGCATAAAGAAATTTATAAGATTATTATTCGTGTTCAGATTATATACTCTAAAAAATTTTAATTAAAAAAAAATACAAAAAATTAAAAACGTTTATTGAAATTTCGAATACTACTTGGAAACTTTAAAAATCATTGAAAAATAAAGATAGATTTTTTTATTTAATATATTTAAAAATCGTATGTATTATCATTTTGAAAGTGATTTTTGAAAAAAGTTGTCAGTTGGTAATTTAACAGATTTTACTGTTTTGCTAATTTATTGTTGAATATTTTCATTTTGCCAATTATGAAAAGCCAATTTAGTCATAAATTTTATTAAAAGATCCATACATAAACAATCTTCTACTAAAATATTATAGGTGACATTAATTTTATACAAGGCAGTTTCTTAATTGAAAAAGTTTTTTTTTTTTTTAAAGTTTAAAAATTTAATTGATTAATAAATTTGAGGTAATTGAAAAAGAAATATATATGTATTTGTAAGCATTTTTGACATATTTATTTACTAAATCTCCACGTGCCTGTAAGAAGCAGGTAGTTGGACCAACTTTTTTTCCGAGTATTTATTAGCAGATTTGGCTCCTATCATTACTTCTAAATCAGTGTTGCCTCAATTTCGCAAATTTCAGTTATCAGATCTGTATCAAAAATTAAAGTAAAAATTCCAACGAGATTTCAATATGAAATCTTTGTGGTTATTGTGACATATGATTTACAAGAATCATGATATTTTATTTTCCAATTTTTGTGCATTCGTCCAAAATTTTGGTTTAGCGAAAGTATATTGATTATTAATGTTTTTCATTTTGCATACCTCAGTTACAAAGCATGTAGGCTCGAGGCATAATTTGTAAATGCGTCGATAAAAAGAGACATCTTAAATGTGTAATTTTTCTTTATTTCACCCTTCGAAAAATGTTGTATTTTGACTAAAGTGTTTGAATATTTCAACAAGATGGTAATTTGATATTCCTTGCCTGTTAAAAAATACTAAAGTTGATTTCAGCCTGCAATAAACGGTCAACGCAGGAGGTGAAAAGGCGTTTCGATTTTAAAGAATTTTTATGATTCATCACATTGGCTAAGCATAAGAAATAATTACAAAAAGAATTTTTTTTTCTCAGATCCTCAAATCATGTTAAAGCTGTCTTCGTTTAAATGTAAAATCCCTATAAACTAACAAAAACATGCCGAGAATTCTCTTTAGAGCATATAGATGTGTAAATCGTCTGGCTATATGTAGTGGTATTTATTTCTAAGATCCGAACAACGTACCTCATCATTTTTCATAACGAGGTTTAAATGGAGTGAATGCTTGTTTAATTTAAAGCAAAACCTAAAGTCAAATGGTGTTCTCATGTTTTTCAGGGACCAAAAAATGCATTTTGCATTATGGCGCGACTTAATTATTGCAATTTTCGAATAATTTTTTTATTCGGAAATATTTATTGTAAAGAGCAACATGTATTAAAAGATCTAAAATAACCGAAGGTCCAAGATTTTAGCTTGAAAATGTTTTAAAGCGCTTGTAAAATCATTTTTTTTTAATTTTCTAATGGTAAGCTGTCATTACTGCAAATTAATGCACCTGATAGTGATACTATGGCATCCTCCGAAAATTCCTCGTGAGTAACATGAGGAAACATTGATAATATGAAAACACATGCAAAGTGAATTTTGAATAATTATTGAACTGAAAATTGGATCTGAAGTTTTCTACTGGAAGTTTAGTTAATAATTGTATGTGCACTATTTTACCTTTTTCCTGGCTAAGAAATAGTATTTGAAACTTGCAAACGGAAAAAAACCAAAATATAAACAAATTTTCAAATTATTTTCAATATTATTGATTAATAGCTGTTGGAAATAGTGTTAATTTCGACCAAATTTATAATTAATTGTTTTAATTAAATTACAGTTTAAACATTGTTTGTTTAATACCAAAGGCATTAAGCGTTAAATTGTTTGATTAGAGGTTTATTAGTGCGAAATAATTTATATACATGCCTGTTAATGTAACTGTTACTCATTTTCAGGCATGGCAGGTCTTCATCTTTAATTTGACTTTATATCTGCTTGTCAAAAAAAATTAAATCTTATAATTGAATCTTAATCTTTTTTGGTTTTATTTTCTTCTTAAAGCTCCATATTTTTTGCTATAAATCGTTCGTTCGTCTCTCAGGCGATGGTAAAACAATCTTATTTTATTGTTACGCTTTATTCGAATGTGAATGTATTTAGTATTCAGTTGAATACTTAATGGAAAAAATTAAAATATTTTTTCGTCTCTTTTCAAATCGTTAATTTCTATACTAAATATATATATTTGAATTTTTTTTATTTGACATTTACTTATCATGATAGCATGTCAATTTCATGTTTTTCTTTTGGTTCCTTATAAATGTTATTCATTTCTTATTATATACTGGTTTTATTTGATTCTTGCATAATGCCATTGTCAAAAAGAGAAACTTAGAAATACGTTAAAATTCTTTTAATCATTCATATTTGTTTACCTCTTAATGTTTTGTTTCGAAACATTGTTCAAGAAAGCATCTTAAATTAAATAAGAATCAGTTTTGAGCAATGGACTCCGTTTTAAAATTTATAAAAGTTACATTCCTTTGTTGGAATGGGGTGCCACACATTAATTTTTGTGCATCAAATGAATGAGAAACGGTCAATATTACTTCTCATTTGAATAATCTGACAAATTTCATGGAATTTTTGCAATAAAAGTTCTTGCACAACTATAGTAAAGGATCGGTTAAATGATTCGGTTGCAGGTTTGAAATTTAAGCTGTCGTCGTGCACAAATTGGGTTTTTCATTGATTACTATATAGTCCAATCAAAATAAATTTTTAAGATGTTTTTTAGTGCTATTTATTTGATCTTTATTCTGTTTATGTTAAATATGTTCCGTTATATATCTGTACATATATATATGTATGTGATCTTTTATAAAATATATAAAAATGTAGTATTTTGATCAGTGACGCCACTCTATTAATATATCATTCAATTGTAAAAGCAGAAGAGGGACAGTAACCTAGGAATTTGAACCTGCAAGTCATGTCAGTGCAATAGGGGAATGCAGCTCCGCAATACCTGCTAGCCTGGACATAATTCACGCACACGAGAAGTTTCGGTGAGGGGGGATCATCATGAGGAAGAATATCAAAGAAAAAAGCAAGAACATTTATGTACTTCAGACAGACTGTATTACTATGAAATCGTAATGCTACATTTCAATTATTTTGTTCGACTGCTTTTCAAAATGACGATACAGAGGGGAAATATTATAAAACTTAATAATTCACTCCATGTGGAATGGTTACTTGAACAGAAATCTGTTGGCACTATTTTTCCTGTATCAGTTTTCAATTTTCATATGTGTGTATGAATCTGTTATGGATAAAACAGAAAAAAGGTCAGAAAATCCCTTATTTGACGATGCGATTAAATGAAAAGGTAGAGCAAATGTTTATTTAGAAAAGTAATAAAAGAATTGTTAATAAAGACGGTTTTTATATTTGCTAAACATAAAATTCTGAAATATTTTTGAAACAGAATTGTTAACAAGAAAATGAATCTTAAAATATGTCACCTCCAGAGATCCTCTTAAGTGACACTTTATTGTTGATTTTTTGAATAATTTCTTTTGGTCCTTTTTTTGGCCTTCTTTTTAAAGAGTTTCCTTTTGAAAAAGTTCTTACTTTTTGTCTCGCTTTTGTAATTTTGTCGTATTAACTTTTAAGTGAGCCAAATCCTAAACCTCTATTACAGGCCAAGTAAAAATTTTTTCGAAATTGATCGTATCATCTATAGGTACCATACTGGAAAAGCTAGAATTTCAAATAAATTTTCATACAAAAAATATAATTTGTAAACAGCAGTTTAAAAGTTCTTATGAAAGACCAATGCTAAAATTAAGAGGCATAAGTAAGATATAAAAAATTATTAGCAAGTAAATATATTTGATTAACTTTCAAGAGATGAAAAAACAATATTCTCCATCAACTTTCATGGCTTGAACATTATTTCTCCTCCAGCATGTCACGCCTCATCGATTTCACAAAAGCAAAGGAAATTCTTTTAAGATTTAATTTCGAGATTCAAATCTAACCATTCGGTATTTCAAATAACAAGTCGCCAAAATTTCGTTTTTTTAGAGTATATTTCGAAAACTACATGTCTATATTAGAAAAAAGCAACATGGTTAGCTGTTTCAGTTATTTTTAGGCAGATTTCCCACATTCTGGGTGTGTCCTTATAAATTTTAAGTATAAGCGATATCTTAAATTCAGTTAAATACATGGAATTGTCAGTATAAATTAATATACAAGTAAAATTTTATTGAAAATCATCAATTTTGCTACACTATGATAATATTCGGGCAATTAACTGCTTTTCCAAGGTCCCTCCACGTTTTATGAGGCAATCTCAACAAGTTTTTTAAATTTTTATGTTCCCAAAAAAAAATTCGAACTTTCCAAAAAATTTTTCTTTACAAAATTAATAAAAGTTTCAATTTTTTATAATAAAAATCTTTGATGTGCAGCCGATGCAATTAATCTCGCGGCAAAAATACATTTTTGATCAAAAATATTGATAAACCGCTAATTCCTTGATATAAAATTGTCTCTTACATAAATCAAGCGATTTATACAATATATTCCTCATAGTGAAAAAGTATCGAAACTCCGAATTGGAATTATATTTAAATGATTTTATTAAACACGTTATAACTTTTTTAAAGAATTTGCGTAAATCAAAATATTATTACTTTTCAGGGTTGAACGCCGAATTGTTCTACGTTCGAGATGGTATTATCAATTATTATGCTCTAAACTTCATAATCCCGGTTCCGAGACACATCAGCAACCTTTGTTTCACATGGCAGAGTCTTGCCGGTAAACCGGTACGTAAAATGAATTAAAATTTAAGAGATAATAATAATATTCATATTAAAATGTGAAATTTATTATATGAATATTGTACAAATATTACATATATAAATTTTTTAAATGTCGAATTTCAGTAGATAACTATTACATAAAATTGTATTAATATATGGAAGAAATGAATTTCAGAAAACTATTCTCTTTTATTTTAGTATCCTGTACATTCTTTGAACCTTGTTTTTTCACAGAAAAAAAGTATCCCGAAGTTTTCTTTAATAATTCTTTTTGCCCAAAAGTAAAATAATTTGCTCGGAGTCAAAATGTAACCTCCAGCATGATTATTGTGGAAGATATTAAAGTTGATGATGGCAATAAAAACCTAAACATTTTCATGTAAATGGCGGCAAATGTACGTAATTTCATTAAAAAAAAATCTGGTTTAAGGCAAACATGTAAAACATTCAACTGAAGCCACATTTTGTAAATGCTAAGACATGATATTATAACAACAATATAAAATTGTTTACAATTCCAGCAATTTTGTTTGAATTTTAAAATTTTATATTAATCTTAAAAATCTTAATGTAAAAAACATCTTTAAATAGATATTGAAGAAATTTAAATAATAAAACACGTGTATTTTTGTTGCAGCTAAAATATTCCACCTCTCTTCATCTGTCAAATCCAAGAGCTTTGTTAAACCCTGGATTGAATATATCAAAAACAGGATATGTACCTACAACCCCACAAACATTTAGCGTAGAATTACAATGTTCCGGCTTAATGGATGCTGAAATTGATGTCACACTTAATGTCAATATTACCATAAACAAATCAAACAACATGGTTACCCATTTAATTTTCAAAAGAAGAAAATTTTGCCTGAAGGGTGAGATTGATTTAATTTTTTATTAATAATAAAATTATTATGATAAATATGAAATTAAATATGTTTTAGAGTTCAAAAAATAAATTTGGGAATTGATTAAAGTGCAGTTTTTGATTCTGAATTATAATAATTGAATTATTATTGAATAATGAATAATTGCATTTTCAATTCAATTTTCGTTAATTCTCTAATTTATTTTTGAGAGATATCATCTTTGCTTAAGCTCGACTGTCGAAATCTGTTTAGTTTTTTTATTTCTCAACAATACTAATACTAGAATCTAGAATAGCCAATTAAATTTTGTTAATTGTCCATTTACACAAGGGAGCTTAAAGAAAGACTGAGCATGAAGAGAAATATAACATACGTACATGAAGAATTGTAGAGAGATCGATATTCGAAATATTTATTTTTAGAACGATGAAAAACTTTGAATGCATTTTTTTATTGCAGGACCAGAAAGTATGTACAATCCCAATCAGCAAGTTGTAGTTGTAGACTCTCCACCGATGGTCACTAGTTCAGCCAATATTTTTTATATCGCAGTAGGATGTGCTTGTGCTCTCATTGCAGTTATTATAACAATGGTTACGGGATATTACATCAAAACAAAAAAAATGAGGCGAGGTGGGATGTTGCAGTAAGTATAATGTGGTTTTTGATCTATCATTTAGTTTCTTATTATTTCTATATAGTTCATATTTAGTAATGAAAGAATACTTCTTTTTAAAAAATAAAAGGGAATTATTAACATTTGAATTATTAGTCTTTTTTTATTATAAAAGCATGATTATTCAATCAGAATGACAAAAAATGTTCCATTATTCTAATTTTTAATAGCAAATATTATATTATAAATAATTGTTATAATATAATATACGTAAAAAGTATTATAATAATAAAGCTTGATTATGATTATTTTGTTATCTGTATTATACCGTAATGAAATCTAACTTTCGTAGGGAGTCTAGAAACGGATCTGCTTGTTCTGCTCAAGGGCACACAACTTTTCTTCCCGTTGAAATATCAGCAAATAATAGAACGGGAACATCAGTAAGCAGCTGTAAGAGTGTCACTAGTTATGCTAGCTTCAAACGCATGCCAAGCTATTCATTGATGGAGGACAAACAAAAGGACAAGGATCTCGATGAAAGAATTGCCGAACTAACAATGCAAAGGTTAATTTTTAATAATATTTATAGCTGAAAAAAAAATTTAAAATGTATGATCATTTACTATAATAATTATTTATAAACAATATTTTTTATAATTTAGATGTAGAGTAAGACTAAAAAGCGTGATATTGGAAGGAGCCTTCGGGAAAGTGTATCGGGGAACCTATGCTGAAGAGGATGGAGGGGAAGAAGAAATTATAGTGAAGACAGTTACGGGTGTGTAAATGTCTTAACACTTTCTACAATTAATAAAAAAAAATTAAAAAATTTTAATTTTCCATCTAATTTATATTTATTTTAATGTTTTTTAGATCATGCTTCACAGACTCAAATTTCGGTGCTTCTTCAAGAGGGAATGGCAATGTATAATTTAAGTCATAAAAACATACTTTCAATAATGGGAGTATCCATTGAAGATCATACTTCACCATTTTTAATATATCATTACCAGGGTTATACCAATTTGAAAAAGTAAATAATTTTACTTGGAAGGAGAACTTTTAAAGTATGATGAAAATATAGTTATGACAGTTATAAAATGACTTTATGATAAATGCAGGTTCCTTCAAAAATGCAAGGTCTGCGCCGAAGGCATAGCTCACACGCTAACCACCCAAGAAGTAGTGGATATGGCTTTGCAAATTGTGCATGGTATGCAGTACCTTCATAAAAAGAAAATTCTCCATAAAGATCTCGCTGCAAGAAATTGTGTGTAAGTTTTAAAAAAAAATATAATTTCAAGATTCATATTCACATCACATTCATTTTTCTTGATTAAAAATCATAAGTAGTACACAAATATTCATTTCTTTTCTAAGTATAAATAAGATTATTTATTCTGTAATATAAATGCCTTTTGTAAATTATCTCTGATCTTGTTTTATACCAAAAATTGATTGGTCAACAACATTTCACTGCTTTCATCTTTTTTCATTGTAGTATATTCTGTTTTTCAGAGTGGATGACAAATTGAGAGTTCAAATATGTGATAATGCTTTATCCAGAGATTTATTTCCTGCAGATTACCACTGCCTGGGTGATAATGAAAACCGTCCAATTAAGTGGTTGTCAATAGAAAGTTTAACTCACAAAACATTTTCAACAGGGAGCGATGTGGTAAAATTAATAATTTTTGTATTATCCTAAAAATCAGTATTTTACTAAAAATAAAATTGTATTTTTATGTTTTAATTATAATGATTAATAAATAATAATAATAATATAATAATAACATTTTAGATAGTCCAAAACCTAGAAAAGTCTTTTGTTGCTGAGATTGCAGGTGAATTTTCAATAAATAAAAAAATTAAAGCAAAAAACTCAATAACTGTTTCAAATTTTCATTTTTATATTTTATTATAACAATAATTTTTACATTTTTTTGCTTTTTTGAAAAATTAACATTGACTCTTGCTGTATAATATTTTTAAAGCTTATCTGTCGAAAATAGTAAATGCCAAGAAACTGAATATCATAGTTCTCATATTTTTTTATATTTATATTGTGCTGTAACATTTTTCTTGATTGTTTAAAGTGGTCTTTTGGAGTACTACTATGGGAATTAACAACTCTAGCACAACAACCTTATGTTGAAGTCGATCCCTTTGAAATGGCTGCCTATTTGCGAGATGGTTACAGACTGACTCAGCCGATCAATTGCCCGGATGAACTGTAAGATACTTTTCTTATGTCATTGAATTCATTTTTTGCTATTTAATGAATTTAAAATAAGTTAATAACGATATTTTAAATGTATAAAAAGAAAATAATGTCTCCCTTTTATTTCAATAGTTTATGAAACGGCGTAATAAGGCGGTTTTTAAAGTAAAACTTATATTCTTACTTGTCAAATCAGAACTCGATCGTTTGAAATTACTCCCTCTGGAAGATTTATAGACCAGTTCATTATAATATGTAATTGTTTGATATTTTTAGCTTTGCCGTAATGGCTTACTGTTGGGCAATGTCTATCGATGAGAGACCAACCTTCACACAATTGAATATTTGCCTGCAGGAGTTTTATGCCCAACTTACACGATATGTGTAGACCTGAAATATGATAAGGAATTTTATATGTTATATTAAAATTTGGTAAGTATATTTTAAGAACATTTGTCATAAATTGTTTCCAAAAATTTTAATAATTCATTTAACTGAAATGATATTTAATTAAATTTTTAAAAAATTTAATAATCGTTAAAAATGTCTTTGAGAACAAGCATCTGTTGGTTGGATTGTTCTTAAAAATGAGATTGTACATATATAAAGTAAATAACCAATTTAAAAATTAAATTTCAAGAGCTTCATTTTTCTATTTAAACAGAGAAAATTTGAATTACAGAAAATAAAATTTAAGAAATAAACTTTGAATTATTTTATCTATTACAGGCTTTATAATAATTTTATATTTTACTTATATTCACAAACAGTGAATAATGTATTAAAAACATGAATTATTTCCTTTGTGTTTTTGTATGGTTAGAAAAAATTTATATAACATTAAAAAAAATAAAAATGTTAAGAAAAGAAATTATGATGGTTATTGGCAGTAATTTTATTTTTAGTATTTTTTTTACGTTTTTTAATAGTTTATTGCGAAATAGCCTTGAATAATGTAATTAATACGGCAATCCCGAGGAAAATATATATATATTTTTCATCTTAATGACTTAATAAAAAAAAAAAAAAAAAAAAAGATATGACATAAAGGATGCATATTCATGCTTCTCAGAGCAGTAAATGTAATTATAATTTGATCTCTTCACGAATCTAGTATTAACGTTCTATAATTTGAGTGAATAATATGTAGACAAATTTATTGTAAGTCTTAAGTCATGGAGTTAATAACAATCATAGTTTGTTATTTGCCGATTTTAATAGTTTGTGAAGGTATCTGGAATATTATTAATATTATTCCTTTTTTAATTAATATATTAAAATTAAATTTAAGTTGCAGTTTATTTAAACATTGTTAATTACAAACATTTAACCTGCAAAACTTATGTCTATTTAATCAATTTAATATTAATTTTATGTGCATTACTATTTTCAGAAATGTTTTAAATATATATAACATATATAAAATTGTGTGTGCATGTATATATATTTTTGATACAAAATATGTTGCATTAAAATAATGAGATTCTTTCAGTCGTATTCTAAAGTTTTCAAGTTAATTTTGAATGAGATTTCAATCAGTATTTCTCAGTATTTCAGTTTATTGGACAAATTTCCCAAATACTTTACTATTTATAAATTTATAATATATATGTGCGTAACATGTTTATATTTCAGTAAATTTCCCTGAAATTTATTAAATGTATATTATCACTGATTATGACATTGGAAATCATCATTATATCATTATTTTTACACAAACATTCATTACAGTTGTTTCATTCACTGGTTACGCTATAGAATTTTCATTTTGGATGAAGTTATACCCAATTTAGATTAGGTAAAACAATCTCTTCAGCATTGATATTTTCCATTTAAATTCTCAGTTAATATTAGATCTTCCATAGTGTTGTCAATTTTCAGATATTCCTCTTTAGAAATGACTCGCTCAGATGGAGATTGTCAGTTTTTGCCTATTTTAAAATAACATCCAATTAGCGTCCACTTCAGTAGAAAGAAAATATCCTCATATTCAGTCAATGGCCTTAAAAAACTTCCTTAAAAAACCTAAATTTAGTTATTTTCAGAGAGATGAAAATATTATCAATCTAATGGACAACTTATTTGTTCTTGAACAATAACAAGATTAATTTCCAATAAAATGGGGTTTTTTATTATAAAATTTTATTTCTTTAATATTCTTATCATTTTTTAGATGCTTCCTTACAAGTTTTATTAATTATTGTTCTTAATTTTATTAATATACGATTTTAAAATATTTTTCAATAAATTTTTTTTCAGATATAAATATGAATTTAAACAATGAATCTAAAACCAGTTTCGATATGGTCTACAAATTCAATAAGTCCGAATCAGGAAACCAAGAAAGAATATATCCATCAGAAGAACATAAGAACATAAGTTTTGGTGAAAAAATACCAAATTTTTTAAAGAAAATGTCTTTCGACTGTAAAACAAATCCAGTGACAAGAGCCAAATTGAAAGATGACTTGATTCAAAATAATGCAAACTCTTACGAGCGAGTTTTGGAAAAAACCTTAAACGAGAGAGAATTTATTAATAGAACAAACATCAAGTCCGTGCCCGTAGTTAAAAGTTCACTATTTCCTCCAATAAATTCATATTTCCCAATCCCGGTTTCTGAAAGGGTGATAGAAAAACCGAATCGCCTGGCAATTAACAATTACACTTTTCAAAGTTTGTGGAAGGACGATATATTTTATAAAAGAAAATGGAATAGAAATAAAATCCCAGGTAGCCCATTAATTATACCTTCAGTCTCCGGAACTACAGCGTGGCAACTTTTGGAAAGCGTAAGTTGGAAACCCCACTATCCAGTTTTTTGGCCATCAAAAACTCAGGGACGGTACGACAATAAGAATAATAGCAATCCGAATTATAATGACAAAATCGTATATCTAAATTTCTTTTCACAAAATAGGAGTAAATTAGGGACAAATGCTCGCATATAAACCAATTCCAAAAATAAGATTAATATCATGTTCACCATATGAATGGGCAAAAAATAAGGGTCGCAGACGGAATTCTGATGATTGCCCTTAGAATTTTTCGCAGTTATTAACATTCTCCTTTAAATTTCGCGATTCACGACAAAACTTAAAGAATTAGAAAAAATAGTAGACAATATCAGGAAAAATGTAAGATGTCTTAGCCAGAATAAATTATATGCCTTTTTATTCCAATTTGATATCCCAGATATTTTTTAATTTTCATAATTTACAAAGAAACTAATTACATTTACAACTCATTTCAAATTTTGTAAAACTATTAATATATTTTTATATACATGTATATACAATAAATGTTCACGTGTATAAATAAACCAGCCAAGTACACATATGTTTTATTTTCATATGTGAATGTATTATATACGAACTTATATATTTAAAGATAGTTTAATAATAATAAATGTTTTAGATAAGAATTTAATATTCTTTTTTTTGGAGAATGTAATTCTAACTTTTTGTGTGTAATGAATATTTAATTGTTTTCTTCATTATAATCTTTCTCAGGTAATTTTTACCTAAGTAAAAAACCCAGTTATTAAAATTTTGTAAAGGATATTTGTATGTTTTATATAATATAGTTTTCTCGAAATTGCTTTAATTTATTGCATTACATAATTTATTTAAAAGTGACATCAAATTTTAAATAAGTCTATGAAAAACAAGGATGCATAACGGAAAAAAGCTGGTAACGCAAAAACGCAACTTACTATTAAATTAATATAAATTGATCGGCAACTTGTTTACATTAAAGTGCATTTAATTAAAACACCATTAATTCTTTGAGGCAATACTGATGGAGTTTGCAAGAAAAATAATTTACGAAAACTTGCGAGACATGAAGTACAAGGAAAACGAGGAAACCAAGTTTTAGCATTTTAGGGGCTAGAGCGAAAAGGAAAGAGGAAATGAGTTTTCTTGTGATTCTGACTTTCTATTTTATATTAAAACATGCCTGAAAGAGGCGTAAAACATTAAAGTTAAATGTTATCTTGGAATTTATCTGAAGCAAGCATTTTAATATGAGCAGTAGTAAGTGAAACATATAACTTCCTTTCTCATTCTATCGCAATTGAATCGAAAATTTCCCAAAATAATTTTAAATTGCTTGCTATTAAGTAAATAACTTGGTTTTTTGACTTCTTGGGACCCGCTACATATAGACAAATATAATATACAATATATAATACACAGATACTCTATACATTGTCGGTAAATATTTAAATGTTGGTATGACAAAATTGTGGATAACCGTTGCTAATACTTGGTAAATATATTCTCTAAAATGTTTTTTAAAATATGTATAGTGCATATTATAAAGAAAGAAATGTTATGAGATTCGTAGATCAAGCATTCGTGTTACTACATTGAAAAAAAATTAAAATTTATTAAAGGCAGAAAATGTTTTTCTATTATTTGTCATGGAGGGAATTTAATAAGTATAGGTTAAGTCTCATGATTTACGTAAGGTTTTTTTAAATGCAAGGTAATCATAGTGATTTCTCTAATTTATTATTTACTTTTAAAGTAGAATTAACATTTTATTTAATATATTTTAAGCTTAATGCGGGAACGTCAATTTAGCTTTTAAATAGTTGAGGATACTATAATTAATTATCGTGAAAATTAAATTTGAAGCTTTCAGCATCAGCAGTAAATGTTAAATTAGTGAGGTAGAAATAGTTCGTAATCTTAATAAAAATGCTTTTTAAGTTAAATATTAATTCCTTCGTTGAAGATTTCTTTAAAAATGCCTACGGACACGCGGCGCAACCAGGCGCCCGAAAACACTGAGGACTATCGACTGTGGATAAAGAAAGATGTATTTAATTATGACGATGCTTTAAAGAGAATTGTACGAGAAAATAATCTTCGAAGTGATGGACGTCAGTGTGATCAGCAGAGGAAAATATGTGAGTTTCGATAATAAGATTTAAAACATGTAGCCAGGGTTTAAAGCCATTTGTCTAATATATTTAATATTTTCATGAATTTTTTAGACATGAAGACTGGCATTATAACTCAAGCTAAAGGATCTGCATATGTGGAACTGAACAAGACTAAAGTAATAGTATCTGTATTTGATCCAAGAGAAATACCTAAATTGTCAGAGTTCACTCGAAATGGAGAATTGTACTGTGAATTCAAATTTGCCCCATTTAGCTGTCCAGAACGCCATGGGCCTTTGATGGACAGTGAAGAAAAAGATTTAAGTGTGATTTTGCGACGCTCACTTGAACCAGCTGTATGCAGGGTAAAATTAATAAATAGAACTATAATACATATTCAAAGAAAGCTTTTAAAGTTATCAATTATGAAGATTGTATATTCTCAAATGAACAGAAATTTTCTTTCAAGCAATATTTATGATGTTGAAATAAAAGCAATTGATTTTCACATTAGTTAATAACTAAGTTTATCCAGTTTTTATTATATTTTGATGAGAGATATAATTTGCAAATCAGAACTTTATAAGTTAACAAATAATTTTACAATTCAAAGAATTTTTTTTCTTTCACAGCATGAATTTCCAAATTTTCAAGTGGATATTTATGCTTTGGTTCTGGATAATGATGGGTCATGCCTATCTGCAGCTATAACAGCTGCTGGACTTGCCTTGGCTAATGCAGGTATCCCAATGTATGACCTGATCACATCAGTTACATTGGTAAAACTAAATTTTATATTCTGAATTAAAATTTGTTTTTCAATTTAAAAAAGATTCTAATGTCAAATTTTGAAAGAGATAATTAAATATCTTATAAAATTTTATTTTAAGAAAAATTCATAATTTGTATTAATCATGTTACTTTTTTTCTCAAAACTTAGTTAAAATTATTTTATTTTTTGAAATAATTTTCAGGGAATTCACAACAACATTGTACTTGTTGATCCTTCAATTGATGAAGAGAAGTTTTGTAAGACATTTTTTAAAGATGAAACAAAAGAAATGGGATTAGTAAGTTTGTCTTACATGCCTACTCTTGGACAAGTGACTGAATTTACTCAAGTTGGTTGTATTCAAATGGAAACATTACTTAAAACTGTGGACATTCTTATTTCAAAATGCAATAAACTATCAACTTTGTGCCAGTACTGTTTGATAGAAAATGTAAAGGAAAGATTAAAAGAAAGCAATGATAATAAAAATATCAAAATGGAAACATGATGCTGGAGTGTGATATCTACCTGTATATTATATTTATATAATATATAGTTTTTATATATAGTTTATATAGTTTTTAATTGTCTGTGGGTTTAAAAATATGCATATGGCATATATATTTTTTTATACATATAATTCAATACTGCAATTATAAATCAACTTATTACTGGTTTTTAATTATTTTTGAAATTTGAAAAAATTCTTATAAAATAACTGCACAAGAAAAATGTTTGAGCTGAAATTTCATTAAAAAAATATTTGTTAATTGAAGAAGCATTTCCCCGCTCAAGTTATGTAAATCAGAAGGGCAGAAAAATCTGTTTTAAATCTTATTTTAACAACGGTGACAAGAATTTGAAACAAAAATATTAAGAACATATTTTGTTTGATATATAAATATTTTCAAAGATTTCTTTCATGCCAAGTTTTTGTTTTAAGTAGGCGATTGATGGGAGAAACTCTTGGAATTATTATGGGGATTAATAAGTTGCAGGAAACGAGTTTTAAATTCTCTATTTCTATTCACGTATATATAATTTGGCCATATCTCAATGTAACTCATGAAGGGAAGAAGATTTAACTGCAATGCATCGCAAATCATTTAACAAGGAATATAATATTAGTTAAACATGATGCATACGTTTAAATGTAAAATTTTTAATCATGATTTGTAGAATTATATTTATTTATGAATCACAATAAATCGTAATTGAAACCATGTAAAAATCAGTTCTTATTTTAAATATTCTATAATTACGACCTGTCATTTTACAGATTAAAATTTAAAAAGCTGACTCATAAACTATAAATTATAAAAAAAATTGGAATATTTTCAGTATTACATATCGAATATCGGGATCAACACGGAAGTTTGAAGGATTTTTAATTTTCTTGCGAATGTACGTTCTTCGATTTTGGGTGAAATTTTCATAGTTTTTACTTAAATTGTACGATTATAATAGTATAATTCTAGTATAATAATTAAATACCACGGACAAAATTTCTAATTTTTAAAAAACGAAATTCGAAATGAACGAAACTATTAGAATATATTTAAAATGGTTTCCTATATTGTCAATGAAAGAGTGGAAATTTCGCAGGTAACAACCTGTTTCGTATAATTTGATTTCATGAGTTTCATCACCTAGAGCAATATTCAATATTTTCTATAAATAGAAAAGCTTTTATTTTGAATCTTCAAATGTTGATGTTTGTTTAGAATTTACAGGTAATTTTGAAGCTTCATGGTTATTCTTGACTTTATTTTTTTTAAATTTACGATCCATCACTGGTTGATCTTTCGGCGCGTACGCGCTCTCCATTGCCTGCTTTTTATTCGTTGTGCGGTACTCCTCGATATCTTCCGTCAAAGCGCTCTTTTCGAAATGCACGTTTCCAGCCCATTTCGGAACGGGTGTCTCGTCGTCGTGCTTTATGTAAACCGGAATGTAGCCCGGTATCTCCGGCAAATTTTGTCTTTGGTAGTTGTAGTATTCCTTCGGAATCACGCCTGTAAAAGAATGGAGTAAAGTAACTTGGCGGCGAGCACGAAAAGATTGCTTTAAAGGTGAAAGAGTTCGATCACGAACCAGAGCGAAGCATTTGACCGAGAATTCGTGAAGACGAGATGAAAAATGTAACGGGGCATAGCGAAGGCGAAATGCGGATTTGAGGAACGGAAAGAGACTGTCAGAGGAACCATTCACCTTCTGTCACCTGCAAATCTGGTTAACGGTACTGGATGTTAATGAGCGGCGGTTTTTCACTTCGTACCTGAATTTGTTTCATTGGCGAACTGAAATTACTGAAACGAAAATCCAACAGTCGGGTCTCGGCTCACTTTCTTTGAGCCAACTGCCGACTTTGTTCTTCACAGTCGATTATTGGGGCCGAGAAAAAGCTTAAAATGGGTAGTAAGTTTTTGCTTGGATGAAGTTTCCGCTTTCGCCACATCCCCGATAGGTCGGAAAATGGAAAAAAATGTAACGATGAAGATTAAGCAAGTTAAAAACTCAAAATTGAAATTATTAAGCCGCATAATGGGACTGATCCGTCAATTCGAAAGGCATCCGAATCGAAATCCGTCAGAAGCTAAACGTTAATTCCAAACTATATAAAGGAATAATTTTCTCGATTTCCTGTAAATTTATATTTTACATGATTTTCTAATAGATGATATTAATGCCAAGATATTTCAAATAATACCGATGAAGCAAGAAGACTCGACTACTGCGACAATAACATCACGTTAATTTTTAAACATTTTCTTTCTTTCAGCATGGAAAGGTCTGGCCGATGAGCTTTCTTATAGATATTTCACTTACTTGAGCTTATTGGGTTAGCAATACTAGTTGGTGTGCACAGGACAGCAAATACAGCAATCACGGGCAATTCCATATTAATCTAAAACTTTGCGCAATCTGAAAGTAATCGGAAAGCTTTCTTACCTGCGTCGTTTCGGTTATTTGCTTCTCAAAAAAAAATATATACATATATATAAATAAATAAACAAATTTAAACTACAGGTTCGCAACTAAATTTTATAAGTGATTGAATAGTTAGAAAAAAAAAATTCATCGCTTATAAAATTGACGGATGAAAGAGAGGCTGAGCCACAGATACAAACCTTTAACTCAGTCTTCATCCGAGCTGTAATGCAAAAAGCGTTGGAAACCTCTTTTTCCAGGTTTTATATAGAGTTGGTATATGAATGTGGTTCCGGTCACTATACATTTGGACCTGAAAGATTTGCAGAATAACTTCTACATTCAAACTTTACAATCCTTCGAAAATCAGGATCGAGATTAATGTTACTCAATTTGGTCGTACATTAAGATTCTTCGCTTGTAAGGAGTGTTTATCAGAAAAAAATGTTTCGGGTCTTCGTCACCGGCTTAACTTTTGGTTAAAAAAAATGCAACTTTTTCAAGTGACCACAAGAAACTGAGGCTTCGGCAACCGATGCCAATAACCTTAGGACATAAAAAAGTGAATCAGTTATTAAGTTAGTGTAACATCATAAGTAGCCATCACTTGGATGCTAACGTCCAGGGGCCAGTCTCAATATTAATGACTTTATGGAAGGGCAACCGATCGATTTCGCAGGAGCGAAATTAAAATTTTTCTTCCCTTCCACTCCTTCGGAGGACCTTTTTCTCAGCGTCGCGAAAGGCCCCACTGTAAAATCCCAAACAAATCAAGTGCATTTCCCTCCAAGGGTCGTCCGCATCCCCCAAAACGCAGTTTTTTCACGATCTGTCCAACCGGGAGGCATTTTCGCGGGAAATTCCGCAGAAAGAACAAAAAATTCAAAACTTCAAATTTCCGCATTTTTCCTGGAAATGTAAAGTTTACTTTTGCGCCGCAAAATTCGGAGTTAACACCGTTCCAGGGGAGCCTTTTGGTTAAGTGCGTTTCCAGGCTTCTTTAGTGAAATAATTCGCAATATTTTTGTCTTTTTTTCGAAAAAAGAGCATTTGAATATGCAGCAAAATGAGCATGGACAATCAGGACAGAAATTATGGAAATTTGATCTTGCGCGATCCGAAAAAAAAGGCGGGGGCATAAATTCCACCAGTCGCCATATACCAACATTTTAGTGTTAATTTTTTTCATATTTTTCCCTACAAACTTAAACACTTAGATTTGGACACTTTTTAGTTCCGTATCCAAATTTTTTTTGGCAAATGAAGAAAAAGGCTTGGGAAAAAAATTTTATACATATTTTCGGGTCTCCATTCCAGGTAAATCATATATCAACAACTAGAAAGTAGATAAATTTCATTTGCTACATGCGTCTGATAAAAAACATGAGAATTGATATTTTTATGGCGTAAAATGATATCTACAATTTTCAGTGATTACACTTATTTCATGTTAATATAATGTAAGAGGAATGTTTTCAATGCTGATAAAAGAAATGCTTTATCTCCGATTTATTCTGAAAAGAATATTCGATGGCGGGGGGAAAAAATCCTCGGAAGCGAAACCGCGAGACGGAAGCATAAAATACAGACAAGAAGTAGATAGAGTTAAGATCGGCGGAACTGCACCAGTGCTGTGAATGATATGAAGTTATGTAAAAGTCGCAAATTTAAATGAATGGTCACATCTTCAATGAAGAAACAAAGATCAGGTCTCCCATGCACCGAGTCAAGTTCAACAGTCTTCAATTTTCGATGATGACACGTTAACTCATCTATTTAAAAAAAACTTGAAAAAAACCATAATTTTTATCTCTCTTGCTTAGACGCAGTGGTTAAGTTAAAATTAAGATGCGAATGTTGTAATTTCAGCGCCTTGTTTTCAGGGGCGGATCCACTGACGAAACGAAGCATGCAGGGAATGATATAACACTCCTAATTATAACTTTCATTTTTCCGGCAATCAGAGGTGTTTCCTTCCGATTGACAGCAATCTAAAAGTATAATCAGAATCGCAAATTTAAGAAAAATCGTGATGAAAGTGTTAGATCTTGCTGGAACCTTGTTGACTCCGCGGCGATGTGTTTCATTCGAAATTGGGAAGGTGCAGCTTTTTCGTACGACTGGTTGGATTTATGAAAAAGTAACCTGACTGCTTCCGATCGTCTTCTAATGCATGATTAGCTTCGCAAAAATTCACCGCCCGACTACTGTTTTTGTATACTTTTCGTCGTGCACCTACTTAATGAAATTAAATCGGCATTGGTATTGCCAACGAAATATTTCTCAATGGCACACTCGGCATTTCTGAATTTTTTTGAAATATCAGAAGAAATCGAAGCACTATACCGAGTACAATTTACAAATATCGTGTTGACGTACGGATCGAAAATGAATCAGATCATCTTAATATCACAATATTGTGAATGCTCAAATTATGATCATTACATTTCTCATCGTGTAAA
Organism: Ricinus marginatus; assembly: GCA_028565995.1. Lineage (NCBI taxonomy): Eukaryota > Metazoa > Arthropoda > Insecta > Psocodea > Ricinidae > Ricinus > Ricinus marginatus. The sequence goes on from JAOWBB010000016.1 coordinate 28,417, forward strand.
ATATTGTTGCACTTTTCTGGACATATTAACCATCAATTATACATCAGTAATTAGATGTAAATTTTAATCTTTATTGTCAAGATGGGTTCTTTCTTGCCTTCAGATGTGTTTACCGTTTTCCATTTATTACGAAGGACAGATGGTAAGTGAGCTAGAGAAGCAAGCTGGGTCATAAGAACAACATTAATATATTTTGATCTCTAAGAAGTGTAAATGAGTTTTACACTTTTTAAAACAGTGTTAAACAAATTCTTAAAAAAATTATAGTATCAGAAAATTTATTTACAAAAATATACTTTTCTTCATGTGATTATAATGAAATTGTGAACAATTCATTTAACAATTGAGCAGAATAAAATGAACAAGTATTTATTTTAAAAAATTATACAAAAATTATTTAATAAACTCAAATGAAACGATATATATATTCTGTATTAAAAAAAATTTTTTAGCACATGGCAATTGCATTCATTGGCAGTTTTCCATTCGATTATTTTCAAACAAAGCAGCTTTCGTTGAATACATTTTTGCTATTTCATAACAGGGTGGAGAAAGATTTTTACTCCTCATTTTTTCGGTAAGAATAATCATCTCTTGCTTAGAAAGCGTTTTTTCGGCTTCATTTCTCAAAATTTGCGTCGAGGTAAATTTTTTATATTGCCCATTACTTAAATTGTGCAAGTTAGTGTGCGACAATTTTCTGTCCGCATTTACTAAGCCCTGTAAATTTAAATTATTCGGAGGAGTTTGAGTCCTGTATTCAAATGCGACTTTAGCCGGTACATTGGTTACTTCATCTGGAAAGCAAAATTATTTCAATTGTAAAACCGATTGTTAAAATAAATTTTCTTATGAATAAATATAATCATTTTGCATAATAGTATTTTTAAATTTGTGAAAATTCTGAATTATACGACTTTTCTGTAATCTCGACCGCCTTTTTTATTTAAATTTATGATAAAAAATGTTATTTTGTTGCGAATAACATATTAAAAAATTATTTAATCTAATACTACCGTTACATATGGGCAAATCCTCTATGATTTCAGTTTGTGACAAACATAATTAATGAATTATAAATCATTCATTAAGGAATGAGTGATTTATCATTTGATCACCAGTATGATTTATATTTTTTTAGTATAATCTATTATTTGTATTTTTGGAACAATATCGAAAAATATTTTCGATTATTTATATTTTTAGTTATCTATCTCGTTTATTCATTATGTCAATTACATGTTGAAGAATTAGTAGAATATATTCACATAATGGAAAACAGTACTATAAATTTATTAAATTTTTGTAACATTGTTAGTGTTATTGTGTTGAAAATGCGGTGATTAAAGCTACATATAACATTCAGTCAATTTTACTTCGTCATTGTTTCAATTTCTAAAATCACTTGGATTTTAATAACATTAATGAACACTCCTTACCATGAGATTTCGAATGGTAGACTCTTTCAGAAATGAGATCATTTTGATATATTTGTCTATTTGCTTGGACATCTATTTTATCGAACTGTGACAAAATTAATTGTTTGCAATTATTATCATTAACAGTGTTATTTATATTTGAATAAATAGTTTTTTCGGCATTATTATGTCCAGCGTTTTCATCATTCTCTAATTTTTCTCCATTTGTTTTAAATTTTTGAAAATTTAATTTTTCTTCATTCATGCAATCATTTAATTTATCAGAGGGCTCGTATTCTTTGTCTTGATCTCTAATATTGCCATTACACAAGGAAAAATTCTCTATGATTTCCCTTTGCGACAAATCTTTACCAAATTGACTTTCCTCGCTATGGACAGTTTTGGCATCATTTTTAAAAATGTTTGAATTTACCAATGTCGAATCCGAAGCATCTGTTATGTCGTTACTTAATTCTAAAAAAAATATACACAAAATAAAGAACTATATAATCATCAAAAATAATTTCAATTTAATAAAAAAACCGTGCATTAATATGCATTTTAATTTAATAATAAAAAGATTGCTGTGAATAATTTTGAAACGAAAACTGTTACGCTTATTGCTGTAACAACAAATTAAACTGAATTCATACCTTTAATATGTTCTGAATTATCTTTTAATTTATTTTCCTTCAAGTCAATTTCGGAATTTAGTTCCTTATGATTTTTTCGAATATTTGCTTCACGAATCATAGTAACACAACCTGCCACAAAAACAATCCTTATTAAAATCATAATTGTAGAAAAAGTTAACTTGAAAAAAATTATACTCTTACTTTCTGTAAAATTAAGCAACCCTATTCCATTATTCGTAACTGGCATGGTAGGAGGATGAAGTTCCTGTTCATAAGCTTGAGCTTCAATTAAATTAACATAGTTGTCATTGTTTTTATGTTCATCGTTTCGTTTGTGCTGCTTACGATTCGGTAATCGTAACTCCTTTGGGAATGGTGTAGGTGTTCTGTGAAGTTTTCCCGGTAAAATGTCATCATCTTCGGCGAATCTGTTGTTATTAAAAATATAAAGCTTGGAAGATATATTTTAAGTTATAAGTTATATTTATTTTTGTAATTTATTAATTAAACTTACCGTATCTTTTTATTCCATGAAGATGATTTTTCAGGAATTATAGTCTTGTTTTCAGAATTAGTCTGATTAAAGAAAGGGATTTCACCTAATTGCGGCAATGCAATATTTGTGAGAAATCTTTCTCCGTTGGCAGTGTTTAAATCTTCAGTAAATGGAATTAAAGGAACATTTTGATTAGACGACAACCAAATAGCCCGAATGCACCTTAAATTAATTATTGTAATAGGCAAATACATTAAAAAATTTCCAACTAAATCTAAAACTTTTAAATTATTTAAATAACCAATTTCAGACGGTAAAACTTGAAGACGATTATAACCAGCATTAACAACAGATAATCTGAAAATAATAAAAAGAATAAATAAGTTAACTTATTTGCATAATTCTAACAGTTTTCTTATTTCTCACAAAAATATTTTTTAAATTTATCGTTATACCAAAGTCCTTACTTTGTGCACGATCCAATTTCGGATGGAAACTCTTCAATTAAATTCCTGGATAAATTTAAATTCCTTAAATTTCTTAGAAGTCCTATTGAAATGGGTATGTTACATAATCTATTATTGCAGATATTTAGATCTTCTAAATTTTTCAGCTTTCCAATTGTTTTAGGAAGCTGAAACATAAATTTTGTTAATTACTTCAGAAATTAAATAACTCATATTTTAAGAAATTTGAAGAGGCTAATTTTTTCCTGAACACTAATTAAAAAGAGAGAAGTAAAGAAACTACTATGTACCTCAAAGAAAAACTCAGGAACAAATTTTTTTTTTGTAAATAATTGTTTACCAATATCAGACAATAATACTTACAAATTAAGCAAATCAAAATTATCATTAGAGTTTTCAAAGTTTATTAATGGTAGTTTTATAATCAAAAATTATTGGCAATCAATAATATTTGGTTATAAAATACCAATTAAAAATTAAATATTACATTTCCAAATCTAAAATTTCTAAATTTCTAAATCTAAATAATAGACAATGATTAAATTCAAGAGTAATATCCTCCAAAAATTTATTGCATATTTTTTAATAATAAATTGTAGGCATTCTTACTGTAAGTCATGAAAGATTTAGTTATTACAACAAAGTGTGTAAAAGCAAAAAAGTTTTTGATTGATTACAAATTAATATGTATTAATTAAATTAGTATTTAAATTCACCTCTGTGAGTTCATTCATTTCTAAGTGAAAAGTTTCTAATTTTTCAATATTTCCAATTGAATCAGGCAATTGTTCAATATAATTAAATGATAAATTCAACATTGTTAAATTTGAGCAATAACCTATTGTATCAGAAATGCTTGTTATATGATTGTAACTGCCATCCAAATGCTCCAAATTTACAAGGTTTTTGACATCTGTAATTTCTTCTATATCATTATTATCTATTAACAATTCAATAAGGCTCTTTAAACTATTTATACAAGCTGGAAACTCAATAAATTCATTGTCACCTATGTCTAACCTGAAAGCATAAGAAGTGCAACATTTAAGCAAAAAACACTGTGCCTTGAAAAATTTTTTTAAACTGATATATAAGAAAAACTAAGATTTTATAAAAACTTACCTAGTCAAAGATGTTAATCGTGCCATAGACAAAGGCAAATTACATAAATTATTATTTCTTAATTCTAGAATTTTTAATTTTGTAAGACGTCCTACAGAAGCAGGAAGAAAACTAAGTTCACAGTCATTCATATACATTTCTTCTAAAGAAATCAATTGAGTCACAATAATTGGCACTTGTTTCCACTGATTATTATTTAAACTAAGTCTTTTTAATTTTCTACAGCATTTTAAATTTTCAGGCAAGTCTTTTAAATTATTCTTATCCAACTTCAGACTTACTAAATGCACCAAAGAACCAATTGCCGGAGGAATACTGGTAATGCAGTTGTCAATTAGATTTAAGTGCTTTAATTCCTAGAAAAATATTATTAATAATGAAAAGTCTTGATAATAGCTTATTACAATTTCATTCACTGTTTTTACACACCTGACAATGAAATAACTGGGGAGGTAAACTACAAATTTGATTTGAAGCTAAAATCAGTGTTTCAATGCATCTTTCAGCGTTGAATACAACATTAGGCACTTCCACACAGCCGCAGTGGCTGAGGTCCATTTTTGTAACTAAAAGTACGGAATCCTTTTGTTCCCGACAGCAAGATTTCACAACTCCCATTCTTTCTCATCACAAAATACAAAAATTTAATGGAAGAAAATAAATTAAATAATTTTTGCTGCCAAGTTTCAGCTTCTCACATTTCTTTCTTCCTTTTAAATATTTTAATGAAACTAATATTTTCGGTGAAAAAGAAGTTTCTTGATGATTTATCTAGTTCATAACATGCTTCCCACGCATTGTATTAATATCGAAAAATACTGTTCTGGCTATTAATTTGAATAAAACTTTATTCATTATTATTAATTCCATTCTCATTTATCGCTTGAACTATTGAAAAATATGTTAAATGGTGAAAACCATCACTTGTATATGACAATTTCGGAAGAATATGTATAAAATTTTTCAGTCTGGTTATTCAATAACTTATTAATAACATTTATAAAACAAAGATGTAAACAATTAATACATGACTAAAGCTCAAGTTTACTTCAGCAATGTGTTTCAAACATCTTTAAAGTACGCATTTAGAGCGCATGCGCAAATCCCCTAAGAGCTCATTACAGACAATTTATGTCACAGAGCTCTGTTTCGTTAATGATAATGAGTTTTTATGGATAATTCATTAAATTAATATGAACATTTTTCTGTCTTAAAATTAATACGGTTTTTGATAAATCGAATCAACTAGCAGAGGATATTTAGTATACTAATATTTATTTATTACTAATAAACCTAATCCAATTCGCATGAAATTTTTATTCTGCGCATGCTCCATCGGAATGACATTGTGCGTATTCTCGTGTGAACCAGGCTGATATAGTGTTATCAGAAGCATTTCACAGAAGAATAATAATAAGATGTTTTCATAAATAAATATATTCAATTTAAGTCTCTGAAATAAAAGTGTTTAAACATTTTCGATTGGAATTATGTCCGTCGATGAGAGAATCTGAACTTCATAAACAATCATGCCTTTTGCCAGTAAGAACTGCTTAACCTACAGGGGAAGCAATGCGTTACGAATGCGCCTGCTGCTGTCAATACTTAGCGGCAAACCCATACAAATAAATGATATCAGATCTCTGGATGATGAGCCCGGTCTAAGAGGTAAGAGAAGTTAATTTCAAATGTAAATCAACTTCAAGGCGGAAATTATTTTTGAAAATTATTCAAATTATTTGTTAATTAAATTGCAAATTATTTTTGTATATAAAATATATATATTCGAATAAATTAAATATTTCAAATTTTTAGAATATGAAGTTAATCTAATAAGACTGTTTGACAAAATAACAAATGGGACTGTTGTGGAATTAAATGAAACTGGTACCAGTCTTTATTTTAAACCTGGATTACTTCGTGGCGGTGATATTACTCATGAATGCTGTAAACTCAGAGCCATATCATATTATTTAGAAGTGCTAATTGCCTTGGGACCATTTTGTAAAAAGCCTCTGAACTGTACTTTAACAGGAGTTACTAACTCCAGGGTAAAGTATTTGAGGAATTTTATTTTCGTTTAAAAGGCCATTTTAATGAACTTTAATTGAATATTAAAAACAAATTAAAATAAATTGATAAAATAACTGAATAATTTTGCCCTTTTATATATTTTTAGTGTTTAAAAAAGTTTTTTCAAAGTTTTATTTTTAATTATTGGGATAATGGAATGAAATAAAGACAAATGATTTTTTTTAAGGATGAAATTTCAGTAGATAGTATGATTCAAGGAGTGTTACCAGTGCTAAAAAATTTTTTGGTAGCAGATGAAGGTCTTTCATTAAAAATTATTAAACGTGGAATGGCACCAAAAGGAGGAGGGCAAGTGCAGTTTTTCTGCCCATCAAAGAGACTTTTAAAATCTGTTCAAGCAAGTATTTTAGTTTAAAATTTACTAACAAATTAAGTAGTATATCATAGTAATACAATAATATTAATAGAAGTAGACCATACAATTAAGGATGCAACTCACTATACGCACAAACAGACATACAATGTAGCAGCTAAAATAATTCATTAAAAAATCTTACACTGAGGCTCAATTTTATCACCCCATGATTACCATTTTTACTCTTACTATAAATATTATTTTAAATCAGATATGGAAAATAAACTATATTCAGACATAATGCTGTGCACAGGCATGGTAAACAATAGAGCAGATGAGATTGGGTATAACATCAATGAAAAAAAATGTAACTCTAATGGACAATACCCATCCAACAAAAATAACAAAACAAAAAAAGTGAAAAAAATTGACAAACACTTGCTAATAGCAAAAGTGAAATAAATCTGTAAACAAAAAAATATCATGATGCTTCTCATCATGTTACCAGTTGGGACTGATATCCCATTTATTAATTTATTCTAGCTTAATTAATAAATAAAGATATATAGAAAGCAGTAATATGAAAACATTCTACACAATATGAATATTAGAATCAAGAACAGAGACCCTTCTTTTGGTTACTTGACAACAGTTCTGAGCCAGAAGTGTGGAAAAACTAGCAATGGCTGATATGTTAATAATAAAAGTAGTTAATAGTAATTAATAATAATAGTAATAATAACAGTGTAGAAATTGATTCCGATCTACAGCTGCCCGGTACAAGAAGGCAATACACGGAAAACACTACCATGCAGTACGCCAGAAACAACATATGCAAACAAAATTCATCCTAGTAGCTAATTAGAGAACTAGAACCGAAAACAAAAGGATTCACAATAGCAATTCAGGATAAAATCGTTCATTTTCAACCACATAAAGGCTGAGCGTTCACAATAGCGGACGACAAATGTGGGAAATGTAAACAGGTGTCCCACTACAACGGGACATATAACCAACGGATGTAATTACTGACATTTATTAACTAATGGACCAATATAACCAAGATTAAAATCAAAAACTTATTGAATGGCTCTCATATCACAAGTATCATTTTCAAATTACCCTCAAGAATGATGAAATCAAATCTCCACTATGTAATTCTACTTATACACAAAACTTGCTCACAATGGGCTGGATTTCACCCTTGAACGCAAGAAACATAAAATCACTACTCCATATAAGTATGATGAGTCCAAAAATATTAATTTAAATTAAAAAGAAATAAATATATTTACATATTTTCTTTAATTAGATCTTGGATATGGGTAAAATAAAACGAATCAGAGGCATCGCTTATGCTGCTAGAATTTCTCCTATAATAGCTAACAGAATTGTTGAAGCTGCAAAAGGTGTTCTACTTGAATTTATACCAGATATCTATATTTACACTGATCATTGCAAAGGAGATAAATCTGGTTTGTCTCCAGGTAATAAACAAAAGACTATTAATCAAACATATATTAAATGTTTAAATATAAATAATTCAAATCTAATAATTTTTAATTCAATGTGTTTTTATGTTTTAAATTTACTACATTTGATTTTTATGATTACACATGTCTGTCACTAGGTTTTGGAATATCTTTAGCTGCGGAAACAACTACAGGTGTTTTCTTAACCTGTGATACTCATTCTGTTGTACCAGGAAAAGATGTAGAATTATCTGTACCTGAAGACATTGGTGTTGAAGCCGCCAATCTATTGCTTGAAGAAATTTATAGAGGTGGCTGTATCAGTAGCAGTTTCCAGAGCCTTGCTATTTTGTGGATGGCATTAACACAAAAGGACATTTCCAAATATTTAATGGGAGCTCTGTCTCCTTACACGTAAGAGATTTAATCATCTCATTAATATCATTTTAATATATATATTTGTGATAATTGCAGACTTAACTTAATTTTTGTCTCTGTCGATATTATAAATATTTAATTTTTATATTCCAGCATAAAGTTTTTACAACATATTCATGATTTTTTTGGATTAACTTTTAAATTGGAAAGTAAAGCTAGAATAGTAGATGATGATGATGATGACGATGATGATGATGAAAATGAAAATACTAAAGGAGCAAATAAAGTATTATTAACGTGCCTCGGTGTCGGCTATAGTAATATTAATAAACGAACGTTGTAAATATATCTACATAATTGTGATCGCTGTTTTTTCAATAACAAAGGGTTAGTGACATTTTATTTTCCTATTAAAAACTAGCAATTTTTGTCAAATTTTGATCAATTTTTCAGTTATTCCAAAAAGATTTTCAAGGTTTCAAAATGAAAAATTAAAAACCTGTATTTTGACTTTAAAAATAAATTTATTCATCAAAATGTAATCAGTTTTGCTCTATGATATCTTTTGTTTTATAAAGGTAGATGATCTTTAAATGCAAGTTAAATGAAAGATATTTTTTCCTGTTTTCTTAGTTCCTATTCGCTTTCGAACTATTTGTTTCACACGTAGCTAATCAGGAAGTAAGTGGTAATAAGATTATCAGGCAAATGTAATGGATAAAATAAGTATTAGATGTGGTGATCTTTGCTACTGGTAAAAGTTGTGAAAGGTTTATAAATTATTTATAAAACCTTAAAAAATCCACTACCTTGTAAATATATCCTTGAGGCATTGGGCATTTTTGATTGAAGCTTTATTTGGCAATAAAAGATGAGATTTTTTTTTATTTGTTAAAAGTGCCATGATAAAAAAGATTCCTTTTTGAATCAATGAATGTAAACAAACTAAATGACAAGTAGATCACAAATTGTTTTCTCAATAGTATTTCTGCGCAGTTGTGTTGCATGCGGCAAAACAAACGCCCAAATTATACTGATTGACCTGCATGGGAACTGCTTTTTTCCCCATCATAATAATCATTATATAACAAAGTCGAGGGTTTCGCAAGGCAAGAATAGTTGCATATCTTTTTGGAATACACGATATGTGCTCAGGATTTTAAATAGAATTTTCAATCAAATAAGAGATGATGCTGCGAATGGATGAATAAAAATAAAATGTCTAAAATTTCAATGAGGGTGTTCAAATAAAATGTGGATATTTAAAGTTTAAATAAGAAAAATTTTATTTTAAAAATATTTATTACAAAAGAAAATTTAAAATAATTGTGACCTTTTTTTACAAAACATCGCCAAGGGTAAAATTTCTTGTGCATTCTCAGTAATTACTAAGGTGTAAAAATTCATCTCCTAAAAACCATTAAATTTTCTACATTGAGCCACTATCCTTGGTTTGAAATATATTTATTCACGGATTGAAAACTTAATTGAATGTTTTCTTTGCATGTTAAGGCAATAAAGTTATAAAAAAAATTATAAACCATATTTTCAATTCAAGTATTTGAGGTTTTTTAATTCTTTCCATTTTACCTGACTAAGCTTCCTAATTTAGAAGCTATAACTTGTTTTAAGAAAGCGAATTGAGCTGTAGATTTGTTAAATTTTATGAAATTTTTCAAAACATCTCATTGTAATAACAACTTGAACAATTCCTGTTATAATCTTTACATTATTCTTCAGCAATAAGACCCGAATTCAAAAATATAGATTTACTTTAAATTTATTTACATCAGATTGTTTACAATTAAAATCCATTAAGTCGAATGTGTCGAAAGTTACTCAGGCGAAAACACAAATTTTCCTTAAATCAAAAAATTTTGAATTAATTTAAAAATTATGTGCAGGGGTGACTTGATAATGTTACACTCATTTGAGGGGGAATTGTCTTTATTTTATAACTTTGAAAAACCTGAACATTTGTATTGAAGAACTTGAAAATTGAAAAACATTTTGCTTTAGATCGTAGGTCATAAGTCTGAGACTCGCCAGGTAATAATATAAAAATCTAAACTTACAGAATGATCCAAACTAGCTCCCTCCAAAAGGTAATCCAAACAGGAAGATGAGTCTTATAATTTAATTATATGGAAACAGTAAAATCACATTAAAAATTTTGGGTAAATTTTTTATTTAAAAAAAATAAAAAATCGAACCAAATTTAGTTTACTTAAACCTTATCTCCATATAATCAAATTTTCAATTTTCTAAATGTTTTTAATCACGTCAAGTGTTTCACTTATTGAAAAAATACTTTTTTAATTCTTCAAAATTCATAAGTTGATCTCATTACCTTGTATGCTGCAAAGCTATGTGAATGAAAATGACTTTGTAAGTTGTTTCTTTTTATAGCTTTTTACTTACATACGATCTTTTGTTTTAATAAAGGTTCCTTAAAGCTATAATGTCATTAAGGTCTGGATATTAGTTGCAAGCAAAATTTTAACGTTTGATTTTGCTTTTCATCTGGAAGAAGTTGACGAACCCTGCTTTAAATAATTATGCAATCCGAATTTTATTGAATGCCTGAAGTAAATTGCTAATGTTCTTCCCTAAAAGCGACATTAAGAAAGAGATTACATAAAATTACACGGGTATCTGTTAAACCGACCATAATTTTAAAACAGCAGTGATTTGGATTTAAAAAAACATAATGTACTAAAGAAAAAAACGAATTAATAGTGAAGATCAATTTTTCTGCGTTCATTATTAAGTTGTTTATGTTATAATTATCTAAAAACCAAATAAAAAGTACTAAATAATATTAGATTCTATTTAAATTTATTATGTAAAATTCAGTACCATTAAACTATGTTACAGGATGATTATATTATAAATAACAAAATACATTAGAAAAATATAATGCATTCTCTAAGACGAGGTTGGACGAGTTCTTCGTTAATATTCCTTGACAATCAAAGCAACGGAATCGAAACTGAGGAGGTGAACAAGCACGAGTATTTGGAATAATTCTTAAAATTTTCTGACGAAGTTATCTAAAAAAATTTAAATATTTAATTTTTTTATTACAAATAAAAATTTGCAGTATTTTGATCCATTTCGTGATCCAACACAAGCGTCGATTAAGTGAATTTTGAATCTATAAGCAGAGCCAATATATATATATAGATATATATATAATCAAAAAAAAACTTGAATTTCAGTTCAAGCATGCATTAAGACAATCATCATTAAACGAAAAACGAATTAATAACTAAGATAAAAATCTGATTAAAAGTTTTCTATTTTACAAATATTTTGGAACCATTTTTAAAGTCTATTAATGATTTCTGCAACTCTTGCTTTCTTTAATTCAACTATGAAAATTTTCATAATTATTTACCAGAGTTTGCAGTATTTAATTTATTAGAATGGCATTCTAAATGTTAAATTATTAATTTCAATTGGTCATTTACCAATTATTAAAACTGACTCATACCAAACGACCCAAAAATTTATGCTATGGAAGCGAAAAATCGCACATAAAAAAAATTTTCTCCAAGGAATTGCGCCTAAGTCAAGAAAAAAAGAAGTGATTTTCATAAAAAAAATAACTTCTGAAAGATGGCGAATCACATAATGGAAAATATGAGCGTATTGCATCACATTTGTTATCTTCTCTCAATAATAAAGGAATTTTAAAAGACGTTAAATATTTTTAATCATGCATGTCCAATGTTTCTGTCTCATAATTTTTCATTATTGACTTTTTGGGATATCTAAAAACTATATATATGCAAATTCATTTCTGTTATAAAATTAAGAAATTTTGAAAAAAATTTTAATCATTCCGATTTTTATCAGATGATTGATTATTTTTATTAAATTTTTTTTATATTCATACATGTTTCCGCTTAAAATGAAGAAAAAACTGGGAAAATATAGTATAATACTGACATTTTGATATAAAACGTATTACAATTTCTTTGAAAGTGGGAATTCTAAACCAGTCCAATTAAAAATAAATAAAGACCAGTACAATTTAGAGTCTGAATATAGTTGTCAATAATATTTAATCACAAATAAAAATTGTCCTCAAGGAGAATAACAACACGAAGATCTTTTTATAGAATTGAAATTCATACAAAATAGTTTTGTTCACTAATTAAACAACGGACAAAATTCTTTTTTATTTTTTAAAGGCGAAATTCATCAACATTTATTCGATTTAATTTTAATTCCATACAACGCATTTTTTTTGAACAAAACTATCATGAGAATAAAATGTTAAGGCAATTTCGGTAAGGAAGCAAGGCAAATTTAGGAATTTACAGTAAATTTATATTAATGCTCACGAAAAGTTGGTTCCTAGTGAAAAGGATCTGTTTCGAAACAAATAAAGGAATTTTGAATATGTGTATTAAGTATTTTTAAAAATAAATGCACAAGAAATATTAATTTTAAAATCAGAATATGAGAAATGTATTTTGCATTGGTGGCAGTAACAATATAATAATCAGTTAGCTGTAATTAACGAAAAAATATTTACTATTTGTTATTTACATAGGAATCCTAATGAAAACTAAATTATATTCGTAAATTTAAAGATATTTAAAATGTTTAGAGTCCAAGGGGAAATAAAACGAATCAATATAAAAAAATTCTAAGAAAGAAACTAACATCGTTCCATTTTTGCGACAGTTTAAGTATGCACCTTTAAAATGTCGCCATAGCTGACTGTTTAACAAATTTTATTCGAATTTAACTTCTTTGTATTAAAAAATTTTATTTTTTAAATTGTCTTGATCTTTTACTTAAATAAATATTTTTTGCTATTTAATTGTATAATAAAACTCAGCTCTTTGTTCATTAGTAAGTTTCAAAACAGATAAATTTATTCACCGGAAACAAAATGTAGATTCTCAATTTCTTATGGAGCATTAAAAGAGTCGATGAAACTATTTTTTATGGCTTAAAAAAAGTCCATATTTTACTGATAACAAATTTCTCGTTGGCCTTTTTAAAATGATGTTTATAATTAAAGCATTTTTATGAGATTAAATTGTCAATGCAAAATCAAAAATTTTTAGTTTTATATTTATTTTTGGAAAGACGTTGGAGGAAATGAAGAATACATTATAGAATAATTCAGTATATGAAGTATTTTCCCTTAAGTCACAGAACTCAAACAAATATAAAACAATTTTCTGTTCTTACATATCTTTTATGCTATATAACTGTATTGATTTGGGTTGTCCTTATCTCTTTCCATATAATCTCGATCTATTAAAGATTCTATCCTTTTCTTGAGGTCAGCAGGCTAAAACAAGAAAATAAATTATGTATTCAAATGTAATAAATAAGTTTAATAAATGGGAAAAGTTCCAAGAAATAAATATGCTGCAAACATGGAACCAAAAATCTTATTGTTCACAAAAATAAAAAAATAAGTAAGGTAACAAATTTTATTATTATTATTATACTTTACTCATTACATTTATATATAATAAGAAAAAAGTCATTATAAATCAGCTATATCTGACATTTACTAATGTTATATTCAATACCATAAAATTATTTATTGATGGGAAAAAAATCTTGGATATAATTGGTTTATCGCTTCTGATGAAATTAAATTTTAGAACAGCAAAATACAATATAATATTTTAAGCTAAACAAATATTCAAATATACGCATGAAATCAAAATTATATTTAATCAATTTGAACAAAATTTCAATTTTAAATATTTTCATGACATTTAAATAATAAATTAGGGAAAATAGCAAAAATAATTAACGAAATTTTACTTATTGAAATCACTAAAATAATTACAATTTAAATCTAAAATATAAATAAAATAATTATAAATCAACTGAATTTTATAAAAGAATGGAAAATGTGAATCAATTGTTGTCCTCATAAAAATCATTAATCTGAATGTATTTATATCAGTTTATTGAATAAGATGACTACAAATTTAAGTTTGGAATTAAACAAAAAATTTTTTTCTTACCTTAACAGGAAATTTAAGCTGATTATACAACTCTGATATTAAAAGATTATGCGAAAGCGTTTTTCTCATTTTCATAATTCTTACAATAGCTGCATCTATTTGGTATTGTCTATCCTGAAAAACACGCTCTTCTGTAGCTTTTTGCTCCTCATTCTGAAATACAAAAATAAGCTATAATTAATTAAAAACAATTTATCTCAAAATAAAAATTATAATGATCTATATATTCATATTATACATATACATGTTCTATATATACATATTGCATATCATGCAAATAATTAATTAATTTCATAACTTAGACTTCTAGTGATAAAAATTATTCAAAATTTTTTTTACAACAAATGATTTCACAAAAAAATTAAACTAAATGGTTCTTAATTTTTAAAAACTAAGAATTGTTTTTGTGGTATCTAATATAAATTTGTTAATTTAAATGGTTGCTAAAAGTATTTTGTATTTTTATTTTTAAATCTGATTAGAAGTAACATACATAAAATCAAATATCTATTCTCATTATGATATAGAAGAAATTTATATTAAAACGTAAAACCTTTACTTATAACTTCATATTTTAATGTAACAGTGATAAAAAAATTTTTCGAAAATTTTAAATTAAAAAAATTTGAAATAAAATCTTACAGTTTCTTTCATCTGAATTTGATTGATTTTAATTCTAAATAATTTATTAGAAAATTCATTATTAAACGTAAATCTATCGCCATCTTCTACATCCCTGCCACGAGGTACCTTTTGAAGAACTCTGGCTTTTCCGCAAGCCAATGATTGAAGAGTTCTTCTTAATTCATTGTCCTAAAACAATGTAAAAAAAAAAATTTTTAATTTTTTTCCAGAAACTTAAAAGAAAACTTAGGGTTAATTTAGTCTTTCGCAAATTGTTAAATTTAAAATTATAACCATTTACAATTTCTCTTTCAGTTTAACAATTCTTACCTCAATTGCAGTTGCCGTTCGTATATCTTCTAATGATATTTCGTTTGCTTCGTTGAAAAGCAAAAGAACAAGGGATTGAAATAAAGATACTTGTAACTCCTTTTTTCCTTGAGGTGTCTGAAACGAAGTTCATACATACATTTTCACTTTAAATAAAGTCTATAGATAAAATTAAAATTAATAATTAGTTTTTCATATTTAATTTACCTGATCGAAAGTAGCTTTCAATACACAATGGCCTAAAGTAGGTTGCCACTGAAGTTTTCTACCACTATGTTTTAAAAGATAAAATTTATTGAAAACGTTTTGATATTCAATCATTTCTATTGGAAGATTGACTTGAAGCAATGGATAGTTTGGCCAGTATCCCATAGTTAATATATTAACTGTTAAGTCTATACCAGTTAAATTTGAAAACTTTGAATTTCCCATATACTGAAAATTAAATTTAAAAATTAACCTGGTTCTCAATCATACTGAATTAAAATCTTATAAAAATTCTTAGATTTTTAATTACCTGTTTGAATGCGATATTAATATCTCGGTTAAGTTCCATGTCCTTGAACATTCCTTCAAGTTTAGAAGTAAAGCCACCTCCACATTCTTGTTTTAATTTTGTAAGCATGCTTTTCTCAGCGTCTACGCTAGCCGATTTACCGACTAATAATCGTTTCGCAAGATCCTATAATTAAAACCTTAAATTTAGAACATTTATAATATTTATATTTCATAATCTCAAACTTTCGAAAGAATGTCATGAACAAAGCTTTTAAATAAATCATTTTAAACACAAAAACTGATTCATTATACTTTTTTAAATAACAGTATATTAATTAACAGATTTATTGATATATTAATTAACCAAATATCTTGAAATTTACATGCTAAATAAGCAATCTTAAATTAACTAATAAGGGTTTTTACCTTTTTATAAAAAGCTTCAAAAACATCTTTTCCGTGAATAAATCTAAACAACACCATAATTTTATCTAATAACCTTTCCAATTCCTCTTCGGTCCATTCTTTATTACCGGCACGTAATTTAGAATCTACGAATTTGGCTGAAAAAAATCAAAAGAATGTTACAGTATTATTATCGTCGATGGGTTTAAAATATTATTAAATAATAAACAAATATCTAATAAGAAACACAATCTTCAGCCATTTCTGCTTTAAAAGGAAGTTTTTAATATTTTAATCAAAATTACCAAAGGCTAAGATATCGCCAAAATTTGTCATAATCCGTTAATGTGGAATATTGTTTTAGAAAATTAATCAGTACCTATTGTATTAATATTGTTTCATATTACTGACTACTCTAATTACAGTAATCCTCAAGATTATGTATAAAAATTGGGAAAAATAAAAGATATCACTTTTTTTAATATACATTTCTTGCATATTTTGTTCCTCATATTTCTGGTCTAATTGTATGAAAAATCTTTCTGTTGATTTTTTAATAATGAAACACTTTAGTTTATAAATTATAAAAAAAATCACATTTTTATGACTGAAGAAATAGATTTATGAAAATCATCTCTTGCAACATTTAAAAAATATTGACTGTGAACAATAACAGTAATTTTTAACAAATAACTAACAATTACCTATTAGCTCCGCTGGCTTATTTGCTCGTTGATTAATGAAATACTCGAAAGCTTCTTTTAAAGAATTTGCAAATCTATCATTTTTTTGAAAACAATGACATACCATGTAATCCATTTTATCCTTAAAATCTAATAGCTCTTGAACCATCGTCCTGTCTTTTTCAGGGACTATCACAATTGTTTTGCCTTTTTTCTGGGGGACAAAAATAAAAATATTATGCTATAAGTCCTTCGCAATTAATAATTCTGGCAAATAATAAAATTTGAAAAGCCAATAAAATATATATAAACCGAAACAAAATTTTTGTGTTGAATGCATTTTTTACGTGCGAGGATTTTACATGAATATGAAAATTCTAACTCCGACTTTATATCTGAGATGTAGATTCGTTGTTTTACTTGCATCCTATATACACATAACTCCTTTAATGTATGAATTTTAATGTTTTAATGTATGCATTATAATTTTATAAATATGCTACATTGGTATTCGTAATATGAAATGGCTCTTAATAGAAATGAAAGTTTATTTACAGTTTTATTCCTTTTTAACATGTCTTATGATAGAGCAGGGCAAATTTTATATCACATAATATATATATTAATGTAATCGACAATAAATAAGAAATGATCAATTACTTACTTTAATGTATGTATTAAAATTAATACAAAGTTCAGATAAGCCATTTTTTACTCGAATCAAAAGATCGTATAATAATGTTAACTCGGGTATTCGATTTTCTTCTAGTAAATTTTCCAGCCCTTTTTGTAAGATTGTTGTTAAATGTTCGCTTAGCAGTTGCTTTTCAACAGTATGGATCAATGGCCACCTAAATAGTTTTCCATGTAACGAATATAAAAAATTCAAATTTAATTAAATAAAAAAGAAAATTGCATTTGAAATAAATTTCACTTTACTTTACCTAGTAGAAGAGTCTAGATAATATAATAATCTCTCATTCTCTTCAGACAGTCTTTTATCTACATGACCCAAATAAACAGATACTTCTTGTTCATTAATAAGTTTTTGCCCTTCAGCTGAGTACAGTCTCTCAGTTGCAGACAGGAACCTATAGTATATTTAAATTAATTTGTCAATTACATTAAAAGTGAAATTTAAAAAATTATACATCATAATAAAGTTATAATTTTTCCTAAACATTTTTATTTATAATTGTACGAAATCAAACATTCATATGTATGAAATTTAATGGTTTTAATTGCTGGTACACAAAAAAATTAATAAGCAAACTAGGCATTTAACCTACAATAGGAAAAGAATCTGCTGTTTTAAAAAGCAACAGCTCGGCGTATATTTGTTTATCTTTGTTGAATCTTATTAATAAGAAATTTGTTCTGGCAAATGAATTTTTCGAAAAAAAGCGTTTATCCCGTAAACTGTTCAGTGTTAGTTTTACGTTGAAACTTGATAATATTTACGTCACGAAGATGAAGAGAAACGTAAAAAATCTATCACCGAAATACTTTATTATACTTTTAGCTGCACGGTTCATTTTCAAGAATTAAAAATGTCTTATAATAATTCATAAAATAATTACAAATGTCAATTCGGGTGAACAAGAAGATCAGGTTAATATGAAAAATTTGTCAAATTTTAGCTAACTGATTATTAGAGCAAGTATTAAGAAATATTATTTTGAAATAAAACATTACTGAATTTATATAAATACAGCAGAATAAATTTAAAAAGTGATAAGCAGAAAGAGTAAAATTATTTGTTAATTAATAATTCACGTTTTTTTACAAATGCATACTATTTTATCTTAAGGAGTAAAATACGTAACATGTAAAATAAATAATTAAGAAATATATTTGAACTAAATAATTTTCCAGTTTGTTGAAATAAATAATGCAAATGTTCATGCGAACTCAAAAAAAGAATCATGCTACATGTAACTAATTTCCTAATCTATTGTAGAAATATTTCAAAAAAGAGTAAGTTAAAAATGTCATATTTTAGGCTTTTTTTCATACTGAAAATCGTGTTGATTTTCAGTTAATTTAAAAAAAAATGTTCACAGTGGGAATCGAAACTTTCCACATAGCACATTCAAATTAGGCTTGGCACTTTTACATTTTTATACAGTAATTTTTGGTATGTTCATGCTTTTCATTTAAGTCTCTGATTTTCCGTACATTTCAAACATTTCATTGAGTTCTTGCGAAATAATTCGCAACCATATCTCGCTGTATTAGAAAAAATTCCGGCTAATTTAAAAGTAGTTGACTTCAATGGAAAAACCAAATTACTTCTAGCTGATTGCTCAAAGTTAGATAAAATGGGTGAATTGCTACAATAAGTCATTAATTATTAAGGCAAATCATTTTAACTATTAGGAAGTGAGACTTTTTGAATTTGGTTTTTTTCTCATATGAATAACAGCACTCGTGTAAAAGTTATGTGGTTATCCTTTCTTAGGATTAATTTTTTAAATTTACAATAAATTTAAATAAAATCATCAAATTTTAATTTTCTATTTGGAATTTGTGAATTTTTTTGTTACTTCTTACTTAGCTTCAAATGCTTCCTGGTAAATTTGAAGATCAGTCAGCATTCTGAGCAAACTCTTGAGCAAAGTTCTATCAACAGCATCCCCTTGTCTTTCTTGTTCAATCAACATCAGCAGGCCATCAACTGTTTTATTCTGAACAACTGGGTTCAAAATAATGTGCCTCCTAAACAACTCCAAGCCCATGTCCCTGTATAACAATATTTAGATACAAATATTTCATTTAATTTAAATCCTACAGATAATCCTAAAAAAAGAAAAAATACCATGCTTACATAGACAAATAACTGTAGCAAAGAAAAATTTATTTCTTTGCTTTTTTATTCTCTTAAATTTTCTTCACAGGGTAACATTTATGGTATTAATATTATAAATATTTCAGTAAAACTGAACATGAAAGTCATGTGACTTACCAAATAGAATAAATGGAAGGATTTTGAAGAACATAAGTTCTATCCAGGTATAAAAAGATACTTCTAATCATTATCATTTGCTGACAATGTGATTCCCAACAATGATTCATTCTTTTTAAACATAGTTCCTTATCCATGTTTTCTTGCAGAAATTCTTCAATATTTCTTTTGATATGCTGCTCTGTAAGTGCTAAAAAATTTTTTACATTGTTATAATACATCCACTACAAATGCACCAGAAGAGTTTCATAAGAATAAAATAAATTTTCAAAAGCATACATATTTATTTCCATGACATACCAGACAAATTATCATAAAGAGTGCAAGCTATTTTATGATTGCACATATTTTCAACAGCTTGATACAATTCTTCAAGACTATACTGAATTGATTTAGAGTTTTGTATTGCTATAACTGCTTCCCTCAATTTCTCCCATGTTTTCTCCTGATAATTTTCTGGTAATTTGGGAGTTTCTGTAGTAAAACAAGAAAATGCTTTAAACTGAAATATTTAAGCTGGTACAGTTAATATAAGTCATGGTTGAAGGCTATAATCCTTAAATACTTATTTTTTATAAAATAATTTTTTTGATATTAGAATTTGAAAAGTGAAATCTTTTAAAAGTTTTAAATGAAATTAATTTAAAGAAAATTTTTCATATAAACAACAATTTATATAAACAACAGATAATTCACAGAAAAACTACAAATTTTAAAATAAAATTTGAAAAATTGCAAAACATCCAATGCATTATTGGTATATCTCATTTTTTATAACAATAAGTTTTTACAACTGTTGTGAATATAAGTAATGCCATAAAAAATTTAGCCCACATATATTTATTAAATTAAAAATCATTGCAAAACTGATATAGTGTTTTATATATTGATTTAGTTAATGTCTGTAAAGAAATTGTTAACAAAATGGCCGCTGAACACTAGTATGTATAAAAAGCATTCCCGTTACCTTTAAAATTTTTTATTATAATCTTTTTCGCAGATCCCGGTTTAGAACTTAATAAGCTTGCAGAATTTTTATTCATTCCATTGGGATTTGGGCTAAGGGCTGAAAAATTTGCTCTTTTTTGAGTCGTAGTATCCGTCATGTTTTCCTCTTTTTGTTTTATTCTTTTCGCAGAAAAATTATCATTCAATGCTAATCTTTTACCGTTTCTTCTTTGTAAGTTTTCGTCCCCTGCCCCGATTATTTGAGTCTTATGTGTACTTGACATAGAACTGCATGTCCTGGCCGGAGCCAAGATTAAGAGGTATTAGAAATAACAGATAAAAAGATTCATCGAACATAACATTCCATCGTTTTCACGAATTTAGCCATTACACAAATTAAACCTTAAGTTGTCAACCTGACAGTTATGTGGCACTACTGCCAATAGAATCAGCAAAGCCAAAAAAAACTTTTGAAAAAAATGGCGTGAAAAACAGAAAAAATTATCAGTAAAAAATGATCCTTGAAAAATATGGCTGAATTATTCTTTTATAATGCGTTTCGACTGGCTGCTTTTACTCTAAATTATTTGTCTCCATCAATAGTAACTGATATATTATTGCATCCCTTCGATTTCGCAACAGTTCTACTTCAAATTGGCTTTAACTCCGGAGAACTGAAAACTGAAAGATCAACGTTTGTTTCGGCATTAGCTCAATGCGCACTTTTGTAAGTTCTTCGAGATTTTGAAGCGACATTTAAATATAAAGTCCTCCAACTTGTTTTTGTATAAAGAGGATTTTCATCATTAAATAAGAAGTTTTGGGAAAGTATTTGGATCATTCGAAACAAATAATTAGCAATGTTCATTTCTTTATGGGTCTTGTGCCAAAATTTTGTATGAAACGAAATTGCATATTTAATCATAATCGAAAGAAGTAACTAACATTTTTTTTAAAAATAAAAACATTCCGCCTATTATCTTAAATCAAATTCGAATTATTTTTTGTATACAAAAAGACAAAAATATAATAAATCTTCAGCTGTATTATCTACAATAAGATTTTAATTAATTTTCTCGGTTTTAGAAATTCTGTATAATTTCACTGCCTTCTTGACGTTATTATTTTAGGCAGAACTTCGAATCTGGACCAAAATACCCCGATAAATTAAAAAATTTTCATCTTAATTGCTACAATATTACTTTCAGTTTATTAGACTATATGATCTTTTCTCTTTATAACCGTCATTTATCTGAGAAATATATGTAATATCTGGTGGAAATAAATTATCGCACTCTCTTACCTGAATTACAGTTAACTGAATTTGACAAATTTAGCGCATTAAATTTTTTTTTGGTGAATTAATGGAAAATTTTGTTCTATTCTTTTCCAGCACAT
This sequence comes from Ricinus marginatus, assembly GCA_028565995.1. NCBI lineage: Eukaryota > Metazoa > Arthropoda > Insecta > Psocodea > Ricinidae > Ricinus > Ricinus marginatus. Next base: position 50,656 of record JAOWBB010000016.1, read on the forward strand.
TTTATATCCCTTACTTACTTACATCGACTCAAGGTATTCAATTTCTGGGATTGCCCCACCCCAGCATGTTTCACTATGTTTCATACATATATAATAATGAGGGCTTCTTGGGCTGCTACAGAGGACTGTTACCGAAGATATGTGAAAGAGTTGTAATGATGTACGTCAATGAAACAATAAAACAAAGCATTGCTAAAGGTTCGAACATAATTTCAATATAATTTTCAATTAAGTTATGAGTTCGATGTAATTAAAATAATAATTATTTTAATTTATTATTATTAAAGAAATTATAAAAAATAATAATATTCATATAAAATTACTTAAAAAAGAATTCATAACGAAATGAGAACTAATAAATTGCCATGATATATTTATGGTGCCCAATTAATAAAATGTGGAAATATTATTTTTAAATCAATTATATTTTAATCTTTTGCACTTAAAATAATAACAAATATTAATATAGAATACAAGCAAGCTTAAAATATTTTAAGCAATTACTTATAAAATTATGTAAAGATTATTCATATTATTACTAAGGAAATTATGAAATTTTTTATTTTTATTATTTTTTCAGTTCCAGTGGCAGAGGAGCAAACGGATACAATTCAAGAACAGGATGAAAAATTAATGTTTTCTCTGGTTAATAATTTATGTTCCCAGTTCTTTGCTGTGACAGCGAGTCATCCATTTCACGTTATTATGATTTATAGTTTCGCTGAATTCATGCAACAGAAAAAAAGTTCTATGTTCACTTTAGCTCAGAGAATTTATGAAGAAGATGGTTGCTACGGATTTTTTATAGGCTTGGTATATACCATTTATTTCTATTACAAGAAATTTAAAGAAAAGATATTTTTACTTAAATATTAGTAATTTTTCATGGTTTTTTTGAGAAGGGATTAAGCAAGTGCTTTGGGCCAATCCCATAAATTAGAAAAAAATGGAATAGAAATTTTATTAATTTTTTTTAGGCTCCGCGAATACTAGGCGAACTCCTCTCATTGACATTTTCTATAATGTACACAGAGCTAATTAATAAGCAAACCACAAACCCGGAAGAAAATAACAATACACAACCTATGACTTCAAATAGGGCGCCCACAGTAATCAACTGTTTATCAGATTTTTCAAGGTATCTATTTCAATTCATATTAGTCAGACAGAAAATAAATTTTGAAAGGATTCTTAATTTATTAATTCTGAGTACAACCTAACTATCACAAAGATTAAATGAAACAGGTTTAACGCCTTTAAATCAAGACCCAAAGATGCCAGCGTATGTGTTAAAAAAGCAAGTTTAAACAATCATGCACAAACGAGAAATGCTGCACAATACCTTGTCTTTTTTAACCGCCTTTTGGGAAACTTAACTCATAATCAACAGTTTGGGGAAGTTCGAAAAAATGTAGAGCCCTTTGGAGTCCAATGGTCATACATCCGAAATCGAAGAATGAGATTAATACTCCAGTATCTACCGCTGACATCAAAGGTTTTTTACTACATGATGATACGTGATTTTATCTCGAAGAAAATTTCTTATCCATTTTTCCTCGTTTGTCATTGTATGATTGTATTAGATACAGGATGGGATAAACTGTCGTTATTACAGTATCTTCGACCTTTAATTAAACTCATTCACCTTTTACTTCCAAAGCAAAGACGCTACTAATAACAACATGTTGTTTTTTCTAAAGGGTTAGAATGAAAACACAAAACAATTTCTTTCATTTTAAAATAATGAATATTTTCTTAAAGTACTAGATTTCAATAAAAAAAATTTTTTTTATGTTGTGATTTAATTGAAAGGTTAATATTATAAATCTGAATTAATGACATAGAATGAAGTTACTCAATTGTTAAACTAGTAGAAGAAAGCTAGACTTTCTTCCAGAAGCTAGGTTAATCGGAAAATTAAATTTCCATTTCAATTTACTTTTTACCGAGATATAATTCATTTTTATTGACGAAATTGATAATTATACTTTATTAATATTAATAAATATCCATTTTTTATCATTCTTGCCTTTTATAATATTAATTCGCATCTGTTGCGCCAATAATAAAGGCAAGTTAATGGTAATTATTATACAGTGTAAATGTAACCTTAATGAGGATTTACGGTCTTTCCGTGAATTAAACATTTCACGTGAAATCTTAAAGTAATAAATGATATATTGACTAATCCTTAACTCAAACTAAATAATTAAGCGATTCACTTTAGCCAAACTACTTCCCTTAAAATGTTTTTGGCGTCATTACTGGTTTAGAGCTGTCTTACATTTATTGTTTCATACCTCTATCTCCTTTTAAATGTAAGAAATATTTTTGAAATAATTGAAAAAACCTAATTATAACTAAATTAATAAATACTACACTTAACTGTATATAACCTCAAATTACTCACAAGCAACTTTTTATTCCGAATCTTAATAAAATAGATGAATTTTCTACAAAAAAATGAATTTGATTATGTAAATGATTACAATTAATTACATCAAATTATGGACAATAAATATAAATTAATGATATATAAAATATTAAATTGTGAAGAAAACTCTAAAACGAATTTAAAAAATAATAATCATACACAAACCATGAAAACGTTTATACTACAATAGTCATTCTAATAAAAAATAACAACTTTTCATAAAGATAAATCTATTAACACGTGAACAAACTTATAAGCATAATTTTTATTTTACGTTGCATATTTTATGCATGTAAGATAAATGATAAACTGAAATCATAAATTTTGAAAAGTAGGTAATACTTTAACTGAATAATTTATTATGAAAAATATTGTTTAAAAAGAGTAATGACATATCATTAGTGTTAATATTTTAAATTTAATATTTTCATGTACACAAAAAATTAGCTTTCACATTTAATTCGTTCATTCATTTTGAAAGAAAAATTTTGTCTATTGTCTATTAATGTTGAAATGCTTAGAATGTCTCAAAATTATTACTTGTTATTTAAACTTTTAACAAATGTGAAAGCTTCATTTTTATTTTCCATTAAAATTTTATGTATGTAAATATCTTCATCGCCCGATGTGTCTGTTAAGATTAGACCTAAGTTCACGTAATTTGGATTTTTCTCATCTCTATTTATCTCCATTATGGTCGAAACAAAATATTTTTCTACAACAAGTTTATAAAATGTAACGCAGTCAATTGGAGTCCAGTCTTTGTGTTCCGGTGGAATACCTTTAAACGAATAAATGAACAATTTAAATCTCCAATTAAGTTCTCATTTATATTTATCTAAGTATTTTATATATTAAATTCTTACCGAATAAGGTGGCACGAATAGCTTGATAAGGAAAAGTTTTAAATTTTTGAGGTAAAGGCATCAGTTTTTCTTTGGTTACCATAATACAATCGCCAAAATCGCATAGATAGATGGAATAAGTATATGAACCCACGGCAGCCTGCGCACATCCCCTGTAAATTCAGTATTAATAAAGAACGAATTTCTTTCTTTTGTCTTTGAATTCAAAGTTAAGAACAAATTTGTATACCTGTACCAGTTTCCATCGGGATGCTTTACTGCATACAATTCACCCACAACAAATTCTTCGGATGGAAGTGGTAGTGAATTAGGATCGCTTCCTAAGTTTTGAAGCTCATTCATCATTTCCATTAACTGTATTCGAGATGCTAATGGTTGAACCTTGTAAATATTGGAAATAAAAATTAAATCACAAAAAAGTAAATTATTTCATATTCTTATGCTAAATAATTTGTTTCTATCACTAATGTAGAGTATTTGATATTGGATAAAGAAATAAAACCAATGTGATATTGCGAAGCAGTGAAATTTTCAAAAAAAATTTGAGAATATACTGAATATAAAAAAATTTTTTATTACAACCAAAGAAATAAAGGCGAATATAACATCTTATATAATTAAAATCTATAAAAATTTAGTGAAGTTTCTAATCATGAATGCTAAAAACTTTTCCTTTTCAAATTTTGTTTATAATTTCATGACGTTTACCTAATATTTTCACTGTCGAAAAATACAAGATAAATTATGCAGTGCATTAGCCTATAATTTTTGCTGCACTTACAATGAAAAGGTCCGGGCTAGAAGCCAATGTAACAAATACTTCAAACTGTTCGCCTATTTTCGGCAAATCCGGAGCGGTTAAATCTTGTGGTAATACTTTTTCTAATCCAACTACAATAGATCTTCGCCTACTAGGGCTATCAGAACTGAAAATACAAATAGGGAATTCAAAACATATTACTTGTATTTAAAATAAAATCTGATTTTTAATATTTCGAACGAAATCCAAATTATTTCCACTATAACAATAACATCTTTATATTATTAAAGGACTATACAACGATGTTATAAAATTAAAGGTTTGAATTAAAATCAAAATTAATTGTACAAATAGAAACAGTGGTTTCGCTGTAGCAATGAAAATATTTATGCTGAAAGTTAATAACATTAATAGAAAGTGCATGTAAAAATGAAATTCAGTTCAATAAAATTTTGATTGTAAATATTTTTATTATGTACACACAGTAGAAGCTTACTTCTATTTCATGTATTAACTGTAACAAAGAGTAACTTACTTTATTAATTCAGGATCCTTAGTTATCTTCATATTTACTGAATAAAGAGTATTTCCAGATTGTGACCTTTTAAATAATTCAATTAAAGGCAAATTTCCACGAACATATTCGACTACTTTCAACAATACATTTTGATTTAAGACTAATCCACACAATTTTGCTGCAATCTTAGATGTAAAATTCGTTACATTAGCCAATTTAACTTTAATTGCTTGCGCTGGTATAGCTTGTAAGACTGAAGACTTTTGTAAAGTAATAAGTTCAGAAACGGCAACGCTTTCAGTAAAGCCATGATCAATAAATAACACGTCAACGGTTGCTGAATTTTGTATTTCCACAATTTTTGCTCGACAAAAAAGGTTATTATTCTTACATCTGAAAAAAAATTATTTTTGAAGTTCTTACAATAGGACATCAAAAACAGTATTGCTTTCCTCTATTTACGATTTAAAAGTAAGCGCTCACTTCGTTAGATATAATATATCCGTACCGATGGTGTCAGTTGTTTTGGAAGTAATTTGTTTTTCTTCTGGATATTTGATTTTGTTTAAAATAATACATTTAAGATGGTGAATAGATTTTTGATTGGTCTGAACATAAATTTCGCCATTATCACTTATGCAGGATACGAGAACTTCTTTTATTTGAGCATTCTAAAATTTTAAAAATATTTTAAAATCAAATATGAAATAAATACTGAAAATACTAATTACAGTACAAAGCTAATTACATTTGGAAGGACCGGTAATGTAATATTTTTTATTATGTTATTGAGTAACAGTTGATTCACATTTATGTCTAGTTCAGTTGAAGTATCCCATAGTCTAACAATCCTCCGATTTTGTGCAAGGTTCTTAACTTGCTTGGAAACTGCAATTATTTCTGCAATATAGGTATTCCCAAGAAGGTTCTCTGTAATAATTGCCGTCAGTTCTTCATCATCAGAAAACGACTCCAATTCAAAAAGTGTTAGCATTATTGCCTAAAGTTAAAATAAAGTATAATTAAAAATTAAGTTTTTTTCATAGCGTAAATGCATTTTTTTCGTAAGCTTGTCAAAAAATTAACCATATTAGAATTGAAATCAATATTTTAAACTGAAAAAGTTTTTTTTAATTTTATGGTATACATTGTTATAGAAGTTATATGTTCTATTGCTACTTAAAAAGACATTGCTAACAGAATATCTTTTATCGAAATACTGACTATAAACATAAATGATTAAATTCTTAGTTTTGACACCTATTTTTTAGAATCAAAAATCTTGCAATCTATTTTAATATGTCGAAAACCTTCTTTTGAGTTGATATTTTTAGTTAATTTTTTTGCATATATCAGTTCACATTTTAGCAATTACATGCTATATGATTTCAAATAAAAGACCTAAATTTTTTTAACCTGAAACAAAATTTGTCCTTGAATGAATTTTTTTTTACGATCGAAGATCGAGACTCACGTTGATGTTCACGATATTAAAATTAAAAAAAACAAAATATTAAATATTTCCTAACATTTGAAAAAAAAATCAAACCTGGGGAGCGACTGAGAGAAAAGTATCTTCAAGATAATATAATTCCGACAGCTCTATTATCTCTTTATCACCTACATCAATATAAAATACTAAGCCTTGTTTATCGTCCATTATTTCAATGAGTTTCACTCGATCCCAAATAGCGGAAAGTTTTATGCCGTACACTTCACCAATTTTAGGTTTTAAAACTTTATTTTCGGGAGGTTCAAGTTCCAATTTTGTCATCATAGTATCATAAGCATCCTAAAAATAAACTTTGATGTAATCAAAATTACTAATAACTTTTATTCATTCAAAAAATAATTGTTATGTTACATAAATCTACGTTTTTTCAAAAATATGTTGCAAAATATACTAACGCTATAATCTTCTCCTATTAATCGACACCAAATTTCGGCAGAGCTTTCAATATTTGTGATATAAATTTTCCAAAATTCCAATTCAGGAAGCTTTAATTCAACCAATTTATGGTTTTTAGGGTGAATATTTTGGGATAGATTAAGATTAGAATTTTTTACATTACTAGATTCACTCGTTTTCCGTATAATAAAATGAGTACTATCAATATAATCAATGTCAAAAAATGAAGTCTTCATTATTGTATCAAGCCAGTCTTCTGGTATGTCAGTTTTGTAGCGTTCATTATACAAAAGAGGAAGTTTGTCGGACCATACACCATATGAAAAATACACTATTTCCATTATTCGTGATACTAGCTGTTCTTTATTTTCTGCAAGACTAAATAGGTATTTCTCATCGGAAATAAGGTAGTTATACATTTTTCTGGCTGCTATTTCTTGGGCTGAATTTGGATCTTGAGTTTCTATGGGACAAGAAGAAAGCTGCAAATTATCTCCAATTTGAATTTTACAAATGTAAAGATTCGATGCATTTTTAGATTCTTTAACTATTAATTTATACACTGGGTTAGGTAAGTCCTTTAAATTACAGAGCTCACTTAATTTTCTTACATACTCTAAATGAATACTGTTTTCTTGTAAAGTACTCTGGATAATTTCTACGGAATTAGTATCACATGAATTTTGGATTTCGTTACAGCTAAGGCTTGTAATTTGTTTATCCAATGAGTTATTTTCCGAATCTTTTGAATATTCCAAAGAATTCATTGAACCAAAGTTTGATCTGTTATCACTGAAAGGCTTCTTATTGTTAAATGGCGATTCTCTGGCATTATCATAATGATAAGTGCTGTTATTAGTAACAAAGAGATGATCATTTTCACTGCGGACACTTGTAGAAGGAATTAATTTTGACTGAACCGAAGATTTAATATTTTCTAAGCGAGCTTGAGCTTTTTGCTTGATAAACGGCGCAACTGAAGTTAATGATGTGGATTCGGGACTTTTCGTTTTTTGTTCTGAAGATGAAACAACTGATTTTGGAAGAGTAGAATTAATTGTTTTAATAGAATCTATGTTAAAAAATACTTTAGCTTTTACGGATGATTTCGTATCACATAGAGACTTTGTTTCGACTTCGCAGTTTTCCTTAGAAATTTTTAAGTCTTGCACAAGCCTCTGCTTGTGTTTTAAAAGCCGCGATTGAGCGCCTTTAATGACAGGTAAATCTTCTATATTTTCAAAAGGTTCCAAATACTTCACGTTCTCATCATTAGTAGAGAAATTGACGGGGCTGTTGGAATCTTTGTATTGTCTAATTGTCTTGGTAACTGATTTGATTTCATCTGCTTTATTGAACAAGTGAACTTTTTTAGCAGAGTTCTCGTAATTCGTTGATTGCACTTGCGCTTTATAATTTTGATTAAACTGGTTGGAACTATGAGGTTTTCTAAGAGTTATATTTTTGAACTGATTTACAAATTTCTGCGTTTCTTGGGCTCTTCCAGTGTCGCCGGAAATTGCCTATAACAAATTATAAAAAATTTAAGAAACATATTAAATACACAAACATTTAAAATATAGTTTTTTCTTTTTTAACTGATAAAGTTATGACAAGCAATGATTTATAAAAGTGAGAACCATAATTTTTTATTTTAATCTGCAAAGCCACTTACATTTTTTTAGATTTTTTTATTCTTATGACTGTATATGCTATAAATTAATTACCATTCATGATCTACTTTTCTCATATTGTGAAATTCGTATTTTTGGGAGAAATAAAACACTTTCGCTTATTTGATTGTTGTAAGAATTGCATAAAATCATAAAATGTTCATCACAAGTATTTTTTTTAGCCCTTAAATCAGAATGTGCGGTCATTTGTCTTTATTTATAGTGACTTAGGCTTCTGTTTTGGGGTGGTCATTAATGTCCTGTTATTTTGACGTGACTTACTATCAATACTTCCCATCTGTTATCTAACTGTATTAAAAAATGATCTCGCTTTCCTGTCTTCGTAATCTTACCAGGAATTTAAAAATGGACAAAAACGCAAAACACATCAATGGCACTAAAATAATTTATGTTATAAAAAATATTACAGTCCTGTTGGACTGTATATTCTTGTATATATATTGTTATTCTTTTGACACAATTTCTAACCATTATGCTTTAAACATCTACTCGGTCTTGTTTTATCTCCATCTAAAATGATTTCTTGTTTTTTTCGTGAAGGGAATCAACAATTTTTTTTTGTAAATTGTGCTTTTATTATTTTTGTTATTATTTTTCTTTGGATAATATGATATCAGATTTATATTTTTTTGAAAACATAAAGTGTACTGATTTTTGGATTCATAAAATTTTAATGACACATCGCGTTTTATATTTTTTAATTATTTCCGTGATGCTTAATTTTTTGAAAACTTGCGAATAAATCAATGCAAGGGGAAAAATTATTTTACAGGTAATATTACGTTGCGAATTTTTTATCTCCCTCAAATCGTTCTATCCCATTTTCCTTTTCTTATCCTCTCTTCTTTATTTTTTTTTCGCATTATTTACTTTATCTAGTTTTCAGTATTTGTCCTGAAATTTGTTAACTGTTAATCAATTTCATCTACCTATTATAAATGTAACCTATCAGAAGATGATATTCCACACGCGATATGACTGTAAGCTATCGGTCAATACATTCCATCGTCTCTTAGATAGATCTTTTAATCTTGCATCGCGCAATATATTTGTAATTCTTTTTTAATTCATCGGAATTACTCTCAGACTACATTACAAAATTCACTTCATTGCTTCTTATTTTGATTTAAAAATGACATATGCTTCTTATTTGATTGCAAAACACAAAAAAAGAAAACCTTAATAGAATTTTCACATTTTTATAATTTCAATAACGGAAAGCCTTAATCTTCAACAAATATTCAAATATCTTAGCATATCATATAAGGCATATTTATATAAAATCAAAATTATATAATTCGTCAACATAAACCATCTCAACTTATATGTGAAGGTATTTTTTTACGTATATGTGAAGATTGTTTTTGTATCAGCAAATGGTTAGGTTTCTTCCAGTCATTTTCACTGACCAAAATTTCTATAATGTAATAAAAGTTATCGATTTACTTTTCAGTTCGAATATTATATTTGATATAAATAAATGAAATGAAAACAAAAAAAAACGAACATAAAAATCGAAATGTTCGAACATAAAAAATGAAATGTATGTGAGTCAAACAAAACCATGAAAAATGAATAATAAATATAAAAAACTGTAATATTTAATCCCTTTTTAACAGTTTATTGAATGTAATTAGTAAGTGCTAAAATATTTACAAATTTTTTTAGAAATTTTTAAAAATTTTCAAGTATTCTCATGAATTATTGAAATCCTTGCAAATGAAACAAATTCAAGAAAATCAGGTCCAATGCATTTAATTTTTATATTGTTTATAACAGAATATCAAAAAACTCAAATGTAAAACTTACCAATGGTCTATGACTGTTTTGTTTAAGAAATCTAGGAGCTACTCCATATTTCACTTTGTTATTCTGAATGGCTAATGATTCAGAGAAATGAGCCCTAGGATGTTGATATCTCTTCTAAAATTACCATAAAAATACCATTTAAAATTTATAAAACTAACACTATTTATAATTAATTAATAATGTGTGATTCATTTTGTATTTTGATAATTCATGGTTCAATTTCTAATATTAATATAGATTCAATTTAAAATAAAAGATTTATTTAATTAGATCCTATATATTTAAATAAACAAATCTTCAAACAAAACTAAAGCCCTAAAGAAAAAATTTTTGTTAAATTCTCATGAATTTCAAAAATTTTTTTTAATATTAATATATTATGATTTGTAAGACTAATTTAATTGAAGTAGAAGTAAATTTTTTTAAGTTGAAATTGATAAATATTTCATATTTTTTTCTGAGGTGTTAAATTTTTTTTTATTAGTAATCCTTTCATGAAAGATTAAGGCAATCTTTTTTCATGGAAATTTATCATTTTAAAAACATAAAAATTTTTCATAATGGTGAATTTTACTTACTAAATTCTTGGCTGTTCCCATGAATTTATTTTTACCCTTTTGCCTTTTAACCAGTGATGTAATATGAGCTGATGTTGACTTCTGAACAGCAGAAACTTTATCACCAACCAAATGAAAATCTGATGGATTGTTTTCAAACAAATCTTTCAAATTGCTATATCCCAAGACATTAAGGGGTATGTTCGTACCAAAAGCTTCAAAGTAATCTTCTGAAAATGTAACATCATTAAACATTATTTAGATTTATTAGTTATATATTACAAGTATATCATTATAATAGTAAATCACATTACAAATTAGGAATTAGTAGCAGATTTTCAAAATCAAACTTTTAAATGAATAGATCTAATGCTAAATAAATAACATAAAAAATTACTAGTTATTGGATTTTCATATAAATTCCTATGCTTTAGAGTTAATAAATTCATATATTTTTAAACCTAGAAATAAAAATATTTTATTTTAAAAGTTACTTCTTAATTCTAAAATATCATATGCAAAGAATAACCAGTATAAGAAAAGTTATTAATCCAAAGACTACTATGAAAGAATTATTTCTACTTTGCTGACTATGTGTAAAAAATTAAAACAAATCAAATCCTTTCAAATAAAAACAATAAAGAAATATTTTCTATTTAAACAAATATAGTTAAAAAGATATTTTGTTTCCTTTTAACTTCAATAATATTGTCAAGAGAAAATCTTTAGACATTAATAGTTTAAATATTTAAAACCTCAATTTCAAAATTATTTTTAATTTGTAAGTGGTGGATATCATTTAGAAAATTATTCTTTAAGAAAAAGTAAAACAAATCTGAAAGAACAAATGAAAAATATATAGAAAATATAAACATTAGAATATTTATCTGATTTCAACAGATATAAATAAATAGGTTTATTTTAATTTTAATTTCAATGTAAGAGAAAAAAAAACCTGATATGTGATATGCAAGTTGTAACATGCCAATTAAATTATAAATTTAATAATGAACTCAATTTCACAAACATTTATCTAATTTATACAAAAATTTTATCTCCCTCTTAAACTTTACAAGATCTCAAATGTTCAAATAATAAATCATGGAAAAAAAGAGTAATTATTTATCATGGCATTTATGCTATCAATACTTACTCTGAACATAACTTATTGGTATGGGCCCTTTACATGAAATAATTAATGCACGCAGGTTGTCAATTACATCTTTTTTCTCTAAAGACATTCTAAAAATATAAAATGAAAATTATGTTACAACTATATATAAAGCATGGATAAGCCTTAAGTAAAAAGATCTGAATATCTGCATGGTTATCCCTTTTATAGACCTAATGTTTCAATTTGATAATAAAGGATTTATGAAAGGAATTTGCTCAATATGAATAGAACTTTTTTTTAAGAAAAAAATACAAAGTTTTCTTATAATTATATGATTTTTAAGAAAAGTCATAAATATAAGAGAACTTTGTAAATATATTTGAGTTCTATTATAGCAACATGTTTTCTGTATATTTTGAGAAGAAAAAAAATGAGTAACGAAATGAGATTTCAAAACAATTGCTTTTTAATATTTTTTATTGTTAACTAAAAAAGAAAAGATGAAATTTTACCTAGATGTCAATGCAAATATAATGTTAAAATTGAAATTTTTTGCATAAAATAATCTTCAATGAAACGAGCGCTGCCAAACACATCATTGACAACTGGTATTAGTGCTACTTAATTTGGGTAATATCTCTTTGCGACATCTGTTCTAAGTAGCATATTGAACGAAATCAATGGTGCCAATTTCACTCATATATTAGTTAGGTTATAATTTAAAAGCATTAAATGTATTATCTTATTTTCAGAATATGCACTTAAACTTTTCATGTGTATGTACATAAATTTTATCCACATTTACGCGGGAAAAAATTTTAATTCAAAAAAATTAGCAATTTGTTTAACAAATATATTTTTGCTTCAACACGAAATTTCTGTCTCCAAATTATGCGACTGACAATTCTTATAAACCGGTTTTTTCAATTTTTTTTATTTATCAATAATTTTTTTAAAATTATTATTCTCATTTAATTATTAGAACTTTACATTTAATTGTTAAGAACATGATGTATTTCCTAAAAGAAGAATAAGGTATGCTTATAAGTTATTAAAATGAAGAAATGACAAATATATTTAAAGTAGTTGCAGTTTGAGAAGTAAAAGTAAATTGCAATAACAATTTATTATTTTATATCTGTGTAAAATGAATAACTTTTTTAACTGAATTTTTTGTGCTTAATATTTCAGCACTATTGGCATAAATGTTTTACAATACATAATATATAAATCTGTAAAATGTAAAATTTTATAAAATTCATTAATAAATTTGTATTTGGGTGTAAATATTATATTGATTTTTCTCACATATAAAATAAATTCTAATTTTGTTTTATGAATGATATAGTATTAAACTTAATTGGAAAAATTGCAAATAAATCTATTAATAGATAGAGTAATCAATAACATTACTAATACAATTCTTAAAACACAAAGTTATGAAGTTTGACATAGTTCTGAAATAATAAAATTCTGATTTTACAATACTTAAAACTGAATAATTGTATATCATACTTTTCAGGAGCCTCTTGACCTTGCAAATTAAATATTCAAATATTAATGCTCTAGAAAAAGATTTTTATTTTTAGAATTACAGCACTGCTAATAGAACAGGTTTTTTTTTTCCTTGCAACTGTCATTGTCTTTATTTAAAAAGTACCATTTAGCTAAAGATTTTTATAAAGAAAAGTATTATTGTACAAGTTTGAGTAATAATAACTACTTATTTTTCATTATATGAATCATTATATATCAGTATATTTTCATCACAATGAGAACAAACAGGGATAATTTTCTAATCTTGTATAAATAAAGATAATAAAGGCATCATAATAAATGTTTTAATGTAATATTATAGTCATTAAATTCACATTTAAATTTATGAGTTATTACTTACAACTTAGCCTCTTTTAAGCCCAAATGCAATAGTTCCCAAAGAACTTCAAGTTAGCAAATAACGCCTTTCCTAAGTCGAAAGAATTCCTTTTTTATTACTGTGAAATAATATATAAACACATAATCTTCAACTTAATATTAGGATCAAAGTTTATCTTTATTTATTCTCATATATATTATTCTCACATTTTCTATAGTTTTTACAAAGTTACATTGTATGTTCTGTTTTAAGGAAAAATTGAAAAGACGTAAACTAATTTCGAAAGCAATAATTATTTCAAATTTTCAGTAAAAAGTTAATTACAAATAATGTTTAAGTTTTATTATTTACACTTATATTTCCAACTGTTCCTTTGATGACAAAATTCTTTTGATGGCTCTAAAAAATATGAAAAATATTTATAAACATTACTTTAATTGTTAAATAATCGCATATATTCATATATTTCTATCTAAATACCTTAATAATTGTTAAAATTTAAAATAACTTCAAAATAAATTGATTTTATTAATATAAGCATTATTTTTATCGTTGTGTTAAAATTTAATCTTGTTCTCTTAAATTCAATGCACTCTTTTGATATTCATATGCTTACTAATATTTATAACAAATTATGTAAATAGAATATTAATGTCTTGAAATAAACGACCTAAGGCAATGGTTTTCCTTCAGGAATAGTCGGGGAAGTTATCGAATTGCTTCTATTAATCGATTCTTCACGAAGAGCATCGTCAAAATTCTGCATCGAGCTTGAACGAGATGATACTTTTGTCTGAAAAGAAAATTTATTTGGGTGTTAATGATTGATATTAATTTTAAAACAAAATCTGAAAAAAAAAATGCTCCATATAAAATACAAATAATTTAAAATAGTAACTGATAAAATATAAATATTTATAGAACACAACACTACTGGTAAACATAGAGATAATGATAATTTAGTTTCTAACATACTTGGTTTTAAAAAATCTTTGTTTTAAAAATTTACAAAGTCTTTAATAGAGCTTCGTATGTAAGTGCTGAAAATTTACCGTGACAAATAAAATCAAACTTCAATAATTTTAATTGGATTGTGATAAATTTTAAATATGAAGCACAAGGTCCAGTTTGAATAATCAAAGCTAATTTTCTAATGGTTTACCATTTGTGGAAATATTTTTTTAACGAATTTTCTACATATACATAAAAGTTAAATTGTAAAATTTAAGAAAACATAAGCTCTACCTTCATATTTTCATAAGCAGAGCCTACTTTCTCTTCGAAGGATCTGAAACTTTCGGAGTTCTTTAGTTGACCAATTTTTTGGGTGAATCCGCCTGTTAGGCCACCAATAAGGCTCCTAGTGCTTTCGGCCGTAGCTTTTACCACAGATTCAGTCTTCTGATATCTGTGAAAAAAGTCAAAATATTAATTTATGTCATTTATATAACAGGCTGCATTAATATTAAAGAGGCATAATTACAATAAAATTGATTCTGAATTAAGATTCTTTACTATTTTTAATAAAAAATGAAAAATTAACAGAAAAGAATAAGATTTGTTTTTATTTTTGTTCAAACAGGCTCATTTTAAGTTTTTATTAATCGTCAGCGAGAATCACATGTCTGAGTTAGCAAAATTAAATTCAAGTTTTCAGTAATTCTATTCTATGAAACGGTTAGAAGTTGATGTACACCTATAAGTACAATTTCTTATAATATATATCTTTTCTTGCTTGTCTTCGTAATTGAATGATTGATACAGAGCTTTCAAAATAAGCAATTTTATGAAATTCTGAAATTTTTTTAATATTTAATGGGATAATAATATGTTTTCTTAAGATTAAACTTCCATATCAAGATTATTTGCGAAGCAGCAAATATTCCTGATACTTACTTACATGGTTGCATCTGTTACAGCTTTTCCCAACTGATTAAATTTCTCTTCGACATTCTGGTAACTTGAGTTGAAAAAAGAAAACAAAAATGATAATATGAAAATTAAAGGTTAAAAAATAAACACTTTCCAAATAAATAAGGATTTTTTTAAATGAAATAATTAAAAAAATTAAATTCTAACAATAATAAAACAGTAAAAATGAACAGCTTACACATTCGATTCCTTAACGTTTCGAACTCCTTGACTAATGTCTTCGGTGAATTCCTTCCACACTGAAATACCCAATTTTCGCTTCAATTCCTGCGATTCACGGACTTTCGCCTGAAGTACGTGTCTCAATGTCTGAATTTCTTCTTCTATCTGCAAATAAATAGTTTAGAGTTTATTTATTAGGTTGAGTGAAAATTAGATTTTCTTAATTTTTTTAGTGGAAAAAAGGAAATTAAAAATTCAATAACTTGTATTTAACTTGATTTTTTTCATTTCTATACTAAATAAATTTTCTTTTTTATGCTTCGATAGTAATAATACTAATTATACAACTTTTATGAATTGAGGAGGTATATCAACTTGAATTTCATTATACTGAGATTAATATAAAATGATTTAATGTTATAAATTTTATTTCAATCATGCTTGCCTTGGCCAGTTCCTGTTGCCACATTTCCCTTCTTCTAGTTTTTTCTTCCTCTGTCATACCTTGAAGCTCCGATTCATCAGGAGTAACTATCACCGGCTCATCATCACCTTTAATATCAAAAAAAATATTTATATTCTTTTTCATGATGGTAGAAGTGAACAATAATATTAAAAATAATTACGCAAATTATTCAAGATTTACATGTGTTATACATAAATTATAAAATTTATATATATTATACGTAATATTAATTTATATCATATTTGTAAACATATGTATGAAGAAATCAGATATAATTAAAACTGGAGGGAAGTTCTTTACCTTTTTCTAATATACGACGAATCATTTTAAGGAAATGTTTATAATTTTCAAACCTTCTTACTTTATCCATATAAGTATTACTTAAATCACTGATGTTTAATCTAATCTTTTTGGCAATATTGCCAGATTTAATTTTTAAATATTTAATTTTGTTTTTATTCTGTTCGGAGTTTTTCTGCAAAGGTTTGATATCACTGTCGTTCAATGTATGTTTCACTGACAATTCAAAATCGACCTCAGACTGATCGGAATCAGACCATTGAAATTCATTATAGACCTGTTGACCCACAACCCAAAAGGGTGCACCAATGTATTCTGAAGGAAATATAAGTTTTTTGTAAAGGCTTTTCGTTAAATATTATAATGATTTTTCACTTAAATATTAAAAATTATTCTCAACTTTTTTAATTAAAAAAGTTGTGAAAATTCTCTTTTAATTAAAAGAGAATAGAAATAAAGTGCTTATTCATGGAACTTTGGGAAGTACACACACATCTTTGGAACCTCGTTGTATATTTTAGTCAGATGTATTTTACGTTAACAGAGGAATTTTATTCTAGTAAATTGATGAACATAAAAGAAATTTACAATATGTATGTGTAAAGTCCCAAGTTTTCAATTTGTAATTATGGTATATGGAAAAAATAACGAAAAACCTTCAATGTCGGAGAATTCGTCGAAACTTGGAGTGTTTGTGGTACACACAAAACTGTAGTCCTCATATTCTAGACTAGGATATTCTTCTTCAGGAGATTTACTAGACAGTGTAACAAATTTACTTTTTGTTTCTTCTTCTGGAATGGTTTCTACCGAACTTTCTGCCTGATCGATATCTAAATTTTCCATTCCATGAGAAATATATTTTCTTTTTGCATCTACTCTGCACTCACTTCAATTTATTAAACTTCACTTTCTTTAAGTACAAACTAAGGTTCTCCCAAAAACATAAAAACTTTTAAAAGAATAGGTTTTGATAAAATTTCAATTCTGGCTCACTGAAACAGTTTATACTCTTAAAATTCAAAAGTCCCCTAATCGAATAAATAATTATCAAATAAATAACTTTCTTTTATACGAATTGCACTTCTAACATGTATCAACATTGAAATATTGTAATTATTGAAGCAGACAAAGCCAGCGAGAAATTCAAAACTCATGCCACGTCTCTGAATAGGAATCGCAGTGGTTATTCACTTAAGAAATCAGTATGAATATATGTTAAGAGTCTCATAAGATAAGCATCAATACCACTAACCTCAAGTAAATGATACCCCAACCAAGTTTCCAACTCTTGTAACGAATTCATTCCGTTGCGTATGAAAACAGGTTTTTGTAATGTCTTTAAAGATTGCGAAGAAAATATGACCGAAAGTTACTGATATTGAATTAGTTTTTTGTTTTAGCTAAATAAATGAAATTTTGTACGTATAAAAATTTAGAAATAAAATTTACAAAAAAGAACGTTGAAATAAAATTTAAGCTTCAGTATAAATTCCAAAGCCTTTTTATATAAATGCATATACAATTATAAAAAACATAATTTCTTTTTATGCAAAAATGTTGCATATGCGGTCAAATCAATAGTTTATACTCAATATCGGCATCTACATTAAATTTTTATACTAAAATATGAATTTAAATCAGAATTAATGGGATTTAAAAATAGGATTATAATTTAAAAAATTAAATGTTATAAAAAAGTTATTTTAAAAACAATATTATTTAAAGAGACTAATAAATGTTATAAATTCATTAAAAAAATATGGACATATATAAAATAAAAAAAAATATATAAATAAAGCTATGAAAAATAAAAAAAAGACAAAGTTATTAAATTCTTTTTCTTCACAGGGACAAGGTCTATATAAAAAGTTCTTTATTATAGATATAGGCCCAACATCAAAATTAAGTAAAATAATTAAATATTTGAAATTGAAAGAAAAATTTCTGAATATATTTTTCTGTAAAAATAATTCTTGAGCTTTGCATAATTTAGAAATGTTCAATTGAAGATAGTTTCCAATTTTTTAAAATTTTTTCTACATTTTATCATTATCAGTTACCACCAACCTAATATTATATCTGTGTATGTATGTATAAGAAATTGTTGCTTAAATCCAACCTAAATGAGATCTACAGTTAAAAAATTGTCAATAAAGAAAAAACTTTAAAAAAATTTCAGTTTTATCAAGGGGCTGTTTAAGAAGAACAGTTGTTTTTCTTTTCACATAGTTATTATAGAAATAAATCTGTTAATTTTTCTTATATATCTATTCTTTTTATTATTTGATGTAGGCAATCTTCATAGAAGTTATTTTTTTTATTGTTCAATTATCTTGCGGGAAAAGTTGTATAAAAAAATTTTAAATTAATAATTATGAAAAATATCGAAAGGTCTTTTTTAATGCAATTGCCTCCGCAAACGGGTATTCTTTTTACGAACTACTTACAACTGAAAAAAAAAATGAAGATTAAGCCATTTACGTATGTTTAATCGGCTATCTTGTTAAAGTACAAGTACAAAAACAAATTCAAATTCAAATATTTCAATAGAAGATTACCTCCAGTTGAAGAGTTCATCATATAATTATTCCTGGACGTTTCTTATAAAACTTACGCAAATACACATTAGGATACACCGATGAACTATAGCTATGTTTACCAATTTCCTTTGACAACATGGAAAGGAAATCATTGAAAACATTTTCCATTGCCGCAATTTTATTTTTATTGTTGGAATTATTTAAAATTTATTGTTTCTTATTTTTATTTTAAAGTGATTAAAGTACTTATAAATTGAGAACATTCCGTTATTTATTTATAATAAAGTATCATTAAAGCTAGTAATTGACATTTTTTGAAAAAGATAGATGACATGTCTTTATATATAACAACATCGATGTCGGTTTACTTTGGAGTTATTTTCCGATATAATTGCTCTTTAATCTGAATTTAAAGTAAACTGGGTTATTCAGGGAAATATAAATATTGAGAGTCGCCTTTAATCAAATAAAGGCTGTGACTTATATCTAATCAAACTTTTTGTTTTTCCTCATTTTATTATTTTGTGATTTAAAAAAATTTTTTCAGATGTCTCAAATGATCTTGAATCTTGATCAAACTTTTAACGCTTTTCTCATAAGCTCTTAATGTAGAACCAATCGGGAGAGAAAAAATTGGACTGGATCGAAGAATCACTGTTTTTTTTTTTTATTAAATTCATGTAGTTTTAATCTAAATCAACTTGATTCCCATCTACAAATACCATGGCAGAATATAGTTGGTCTTTATCTAAAACTATAATTTTATAATTTTCTTCTAGTTGAAAATAAATAATTATACAAAAAAAATTAATAACATTTATCTAAAATAATTTTACAAATTAAGTCTCGCATTTTATTTTAGTTTAAAAATAAATGTATATATTTATTTATATATTTAATGTTAATATGTCACATAAGGTAATTGTTTTTAAATTACAAATTTTCGAACAAACTGATGAATATAACTTTTAAGTATTTGATTTGAAAGAGAATAGGTTTACTATAAATTTTCGTTTTATTGCTTATACATTAAACTTTTATAATTCGCTGATTACAAATCATTGTTTTGAATAAATCTATTACCTTCGGAATGTTTACCGGAATATCGATATCGGCATTTTCCATAGGCACCTGAAAAACATTTTTGAAAGATAGTTATTTTTATATTTTTATATATATTATTGCAAGTCAAAATTAATAGTTCAAAATAATTATAATCCTTTTATTTGTATTCAGAATATGTATTCGGCTTGTTAACAACCAATTAACAACCGACCTTGGTGATCACCAATATCCCGTCTTGATCGCGGTAAAGGAGTATATTTCATATTCGCACTATTTGTATCATTTTCGTTATTTTTGTTATTTTCCTAAAATAAGAAATATAATTTCAGGTTTAAACTGAATTAAATTACGATTGAAGAAAAGTTTTGAAAATTCATATATTAAAATAATCAAATTTATTAAATGGAATATGAATTGTAGTTAAATTACATTCGTGAGTATTGAAATCTTTGTGACCGAGGACTATATTCTTGGTTTATAATTTTATAATATGGTTTCAAATGTTTTCATAAATATAATGATTTTCTGAATAATGTATGGAATATGAACAACAAAAAAGACAAGAGATGAAAATCAACTATAGAAAATAAACGAATGGCATCAAAATTTTAATACAATATAAAATTGGGTGCAATATGCCCAGTCATGCCTGCATTTAAAAGTTAATATCTCATGTGTGTCTGAAAAAACCTGTTTGATATATTTCGCATTCAAACGAATTCTTCTAGTACAAAAGAAAAATCGCAACCAAAGAAGAAATGGAGTTTTAAATGATGTATTTATCACTAAAGCTTTCATGGTTCAAAATAAAATTGAATTAATAACTTCAAAAAATACTTTACTTTCATCAACATATCACTTAAATTCTTGGCATTAACTTACATAAAAATGATATACTTACCTGTAATGGTTTTACAATATTCATTAAATGTCCTCTTCTTTTGGCTTCTTCTTTTTCTTCACAAGTTACAGGCGTTGAATCCAGAAAGCGTAATCGAGGAAGTTGATTTATTACAAAATACCTCAAGAGAATTAAATTTCTATATTATTTTAAATATCAGATTTGGTTCAGTTCTTTCTTAAAATCTTTTTTATACTCAAATTTCAAAAAAATATATTTCTTTCTATAATTAATGTCTTTTCAATTTACCTATATCTTTTGTAGTCTTCTTCATCTTTGTTGATATCAGAGAGCTGATTGGGACATGCTTTATTGCCCAGCAAACTTAAATATCTTAAAGAAGGTAAGCTGTTTTGTATTTTATGAAGAAATAATTCTAAATTGCATATCTGTAGTTTTTACAAAAGAAAAAACATATGTCAACAAAACCAGAATCTCTAATATATTAGAATAATATTTAATTTAAAAAATAAATAAAATTATAAAATCTTACATATTTCCAAAATTGTATAAACAAATGAAATATTTCTACATACTATATCACCAAATTCATACATTAAATGGTTAAATTTTAATTTATTTAATTTTTTTTATATATAATATAACTATTAAGCTTAAAATTTAGGCTTCTAACCTTATTTTTATTAATTGATAATGTATGTAATGTTTCAATCTTTGGTATAGTAATGTTATCAGATAACTTATTATTGTCCAAAATAAGCTCTTTTAAATGGGTAAAGCTTTCTATGCCCTGAAAATGATATTTAATAAAATTAATTTAACCTTGAAAATATTACAATTTGTTTAAATTTGTAGTAACTAATTTGTTTACTATTGTAGTAACAGAAAAATTATACCTGCAATGTTGTAAGACTATTATAACTGAGATCCAGAAAATCTACTTTGGCACCATAAACCTTGGATACAATGGAGGGAAGCTTTTGTAACTCATTTCCTATATAGCTTAACTGAAATAAAATTATATAAGGTGTATTTATCAAACATTTACTGCAGACAATTTTATGAAGAAGATAAAAATGATTTTGCAAAACATATTTGCCCAGATTATATTGATAGTTTGCTAAATATATATTTCATATTGGGAAGGTGAGAATTTAATCCAAGCAAGACATAATGCTAGCAAATGCAATCTGTGAAAAATTAGAATCACCATGAAAAAGAATAATTGGAATTATATAAATAGTAACCAGATAATGCAAAACATTTCCATTTTAATAAAATAGGTTTTATTTACAAGATAATGTCTTTTGGAAATGTATGTGCACTTCTTATCATTAAAAATGATTGTTAATTATTATAATAATGATAATGTTATAGTGTAAATAAATAAATTTATCCTTTTCATTGGCAATTACATTTCTAAAGAATTGATGATTTACAATGTCAACCTAAAAAATTATATCTAATTAGACTATATTTAATTAGTACCTTATATTAATCTAAAAATAACAAACTACAAATAGATAAACTTATAACCCTGAAATATATATTATCTGAAGTTCAAAAAATATTTTGTTTACATTTCAAAGTTTAACAAAACAATTGCTTTAAGTCAAAATTTTTAAAATTTGCTTTTAAAATGTATAAAAACTTAGTATCTTAAAAATGAAAATATTGTTGCTAATCTCCTTAAAACTGAAATAAAATCATATTTTAAAAATAAAAGTTAGTTTTTTAGCTTTGTTTTTTCCAAAATAAATGGTAAATAATCAATATCAGAATAATAAAATTTTTTAATATTAAAACATTAATATTATTCACAGCTACTCATTTAATACAACAGTTACTAACAACATAGTTTAATACTCATTTAATAGTTGCTTTAGTACAACATAAATGTAATCTTAATGTAAAAAGTATTAATTGCAAAATATATCATTTACATAATATGCAAAAAATTGAATTTATTTAATAGGTGAATGTAATTATCAGTATAAAGAAAATAAACATAACAAACAATTTAGATATAAGAATTTGTTTCCTTTGATTCTAATTGGTTAAAATTTGTTAGAATCCTCAAAATGTACTTTAGAAAATTTATGAAAATAATTATTGAATTAGAAAAACATTTATTTTTCAATAAGTTTCAACCTTACTGTCATGAATGAATTTAATTCTCCATAAGATTGTTGAAGCTTAGACTAAAGTTCTTTTTTTAGTTGACTTTCCTACAGTGTTAAAATTTATTTTCCGCATGATTGTCGATTATATTTACTTTGATAAATTGCAGGTAATGATTTGAAATTTGGCCACAATATAAGTTTTTCATAAACTCAGTGAAATCATTAAAAACATTATTAGGTAATAATAATATAAAGACGAAAAGAAAAAAGAAAGAATGCAATAATTTTTTCAAATATTTAAGAAGTTTGTTTTATGAATTAAATCTTACCCTTGCATTTTCAAAAACAATGCCACATCCCGTACCAAAGATCTCTCCCATCACCACTTTATGCTTCGGAAAAAATGTAGCGGAAAATTTCTATAGCGATTTAATTAAATCGATTTGTCAGATTTGCATCGACATTAATATCAATATCAATGTCTCAACACCATTTTTAGATAAAGCAGAAATTCATAAGAAAATATAAACTTCCAGTAACTTGCGTTCGCCTCACCCGAGGAAAGAAACAAAAACTGAGATTTCTTCCTTATGCACATAAATCATATAAGTGTTGAACTTAAAGATTTCAATAACAGTAAAATGAAACTCATATTTACCTTATGAGAGATGAAATGTACAATGACTCAACATTTTCCCCCTCGATTTTTAAATGCAACAAGTGTCCAAATAATTCGAACAGGTGTAGGGATTATAAGAATACTTTCTTTTTTTTATATTCAATTATGTGAGTGATTAGGAAAGAAAAAAAATGGAAATGAATCAAATATGATTAGGATTCATGTTTCTAAAGTCTTTTTTGATGTCTAAGATTAAATATAGTCTAATAATTTTGAATTTAGTAATATCAATAAAAGTTCAAAATTCATTTAACTTATGACAGAGGTAAAGTGATGCAAATGTGTAATAAAACTATATACATAAGAAATATCTTACGGAAAATTGTATGATAATAATATATTATTTTATTATCATCATATATATCGTAAAATGTATAAGTATAAATAACATATCCTACAATGTTTTATGGAAACTTTAAGTATTTTATGAATAAGTTTTAACAGGAAGAATAAAGTGAATGCTAAATGAAGATGTCAAACTGGTACTAAAGAAAAACTGAAAATCGCTTACGAAATTATAGTTTTACAAAACTAATTTGTAAGTTCTATTGTCCAATAATTCTATTGTCCATAGGACTATAGAAGTTATATAATTTAATTACGTGCAAGTAATAAATGAAACTGAAATAAATACACCACAAAAGAGATATTTAAATCTTGATGAATGTAACCCTAATAATAGACTAGAATTTTTAATGAGAATCCGGATTAGCAATGTTAATCGATGGACTTTTTATTCAAATAAAGACTTAAACAGTTGGAGCCGCCACTGGAAATACACGATTTCAGGATATAAAAGTTCACGAAATTCTCCCATTTACAAAATGAGTGCTGCGCGCGCACTAGCATTCCTAAACAAGGCTGTGTCTTTCGAATCTAAACAATCCCACAGTTTTCGAGAGGACGTCGACACTTGCTTCGCTAAGTTTTGCGGAAGTTTTTTATTTTATTTTTAAAGATTTTTCAATTGATTTTGTTAACTTGTTTTTTTCAAGTAAAAATTTTAAAAAATCATTTTTTACACGAAAATACGAGATGCATTTTATTAACCGTCCATAAGAACCAATGGTGTCTATTCTGAAATTCATTGAAACGTGACCTTGAGTGTTTAAAATAATGTTTCCTTAATAGTGTTTAACAAAATTTTTATATTGTTTTTAAAAATGAAGAAAATGCCAAGTAATAATAGCAATAGCAATAACAGTACCAATACTACAGCTAACAATAATAGTAATACGGGTAGTAATCGCGATAATAACAGCAACAATACTGCCGCCACTAACAGTGGCAGCGGCAGTAATAACAGCAATAATACTAATAATAACAATAATAACGGTAATAATAATAATTCTTCAAACTCAAACAATAATGAGCATAATAATTCAGATATTCACGTCCGCATTGTACAAAATTCGGAGTCGGACTTGCAAGCATTGTTTGACAGTGTTTTGAAACCAGATTCCAAAAGACCGTTACAAGTGCCTTGGCATATGAGAAACCTCCCCGATTCATTTTTTACTCCACCATCCACCGGTTCTAAGTCACCATCAGTCCTAAGTATTTCACACAGTCGCGAGAATTCGGCCGATTCCGCCTTCGGAACTACCACAACACCAGCAGGATTACAGGTAAGTTTATCTCACTATGAATGAAATTTAATTTGCATAATCTCTTAATTATAAATAAATTCAATTTTTTCAGTAATATCATTTTACACAGGCCAGCAATTCACAAAATTATGAAGTTCATATAATCTAATCCCAACCATGCTTAATATATGAATTCACAGAAGAAGCAAAAATCTTATCAAAATTAAAATCATCTTGCTTTAATAGATTAAAACTCTGTTAATAATTTGATTTAAATTTAATTTTATCTATTGTTTTAGTTAAAATTTCAAAAAAAAATTTTAACTTTTCAAGTTTTTAATAGTTTCAGATTTGCAAGTTTTCAAACAAAATTACCAGTATGGTATTTTTGAATACTTAAATGGAATAATATAGAAATTTATGTTAAAATTTAGACAAAATTAAATCAGGTAAAATCTACTTATATATGTACAAGATTTATAAATAAGATTTATCTTTAATTAAAAATCAGAATATGGCCAAAATTATATATTTCAGTATGTAATGCATTATTCTAAATTTTTTATTAGGTCATTATGATTTAATTGGCTATGGATTTTTCATGTTAAACTTTCATTAGTTATTGTAAAGATCATGAAAGTACTTTAATTATGCTTTGAATATTATTAAATTAATGCTTTAGTTAATTACTGGAGTGAAACAAAGAATATGTTTTAGTTATTAGTTTACTAAATTTATTCAAATATGATTCTGTTTTTTACTTTCTTGTAATAACGTTCATGATTTTCACTGAAGAAGAGAAAATTGTTTTTTTTTAAAAATTTGACTTTCCTAGCATCGGTTTGAAGTTTAAAATTCACGTACGATTTGCTTGTCAATTCAACAATTTTATGTATGCATAACGAGCATGATTGACCTGTATCACTGTTTTTGTTGAAGAATTATACAAAGATAGAAACTAATTTACAGTTAATTGTGTTTTATATAACAGGTGAATCATCCTCGCGCTCATAGCTCACCTGCATCGCTTCAACAGACCTATGCTTCCGCACAACAGCAAACTCCACCTCAAGCCCCTCAAGGGGTTCATTCTCACATGAAACAACGAAGTTATGATATGGGAGCCACTACCGTAGATGAACTCGGACCGTTGCCACTTGGTTGGGGGCAGGCGAGGACACCTCAGGG
Source organism: Ricinus marginatus (assembly GCA_028565995.1). Classification (NCBI taxonomy): domain Eukaryota; kingdom Metazoa; phylum Arthropoda; class Insecta; order Psocodea; family Ricinidae; genus Ricinus; species Ricinus marginatus. The sequence goes on from JAOWBB010000016.1 coordinate 77,101, forward strand.
ACAAGTGTACTATTTAAAGTAAGTATCCTTAAATATTCATTTTAGGCTGGTTTTATTTATGTATTTCATATAGTCTTACACTAATAGTATCAAATTATAAAATATTTCGTATTAGTTGCGACTTTAAGATGAATGAATCTGCAACTATGAAATATAATAAATAAAAGTGGCAATTAAAGTGATAATAAAAATAAATATGAGGAGAATATAATTATTCATGACATGAAACGTAAATATAAGAATTTATGTCAAATTTTTTTCTCTCGCCTATTTTTTTTACTTAAATTCAAATTCCAAAACTTTGTAATGTGAAATATTTTGAATTAATTCCGATTTTACTAGATGTGATTATCTTCTATAACGTTTGACTGTTTTCAAATGTTTCATGTTCCATAGTATATTTGTATAAAACATAATTTATGTTTTCAAAGAAGGTACAGTTTATTTATTTTCTTTAATTATGAATGCTTTTTCATTCCTAGTCTTAATCTTACTTTGGCAATATGAATGTTATAATGTTTTAGAACCAATGATAAGAGTTAAAATTGCATGAATTGTTTTAAGTTGGTAAAGACGTCTATAGCAAGATCCAGACTAAAGAAAAGTATATATTGGTAGTATTGGCTTAGTAGTTCTGTGATCTCTGTGAATTCTTATAAAGAATGTTTTGTTAAAGAAAACTATTTAGGCTTCCTTTGATACTCTAAATTTGTATGGTACATCTTACAATATGATTGAGTGATATGCTTCGATTTACCTGAGAAGGGTAATGTTACTGTGTTATCTTAATCAGAAAATTATCTCTTCAAACTTGAAAAGATTCTGTTCATGAAATAGAGAGATTGTTCAGTTTTACAGAATATAAAGCTTCCTGTCAACCTTTAACAGGTATTTAATTCAAAACGCATTTTTATTGACTTTCGGTTTTTACGTTATTTTAAGACACGTATGAATTTATACGTAAATATCTATATGTAAATATTTATATTATAAAATATTTGTAGTTGAGTTGTTTCACTGATCTTTAAATGGAAAGATAATTTTTTTATAAGAGATGCTTTTCTGTATAGTGTTATAATGATATAATTAATTAGAATTATTATTTTATTAATGTATTTTTTTATTATATTTTTGGAAATGTGAATATAAATACGGGAATAGTTTTCCAGTGAGATTTAGAAAATTTGATTCATTTTATTTCTTGTATTTCATAAAATTTATTAAAAGTTTATTATTAGATTTCCGTCTAGTTGATTACTCGTTGGAAATTACAGGATTTAACTGTATTTTGCTTTTTGAAGTTTCCTGGCAACGGCTTGGGAAAATCCCACTAAAATCTTTTATTAACGGCTAATAACATCACTGTATATGGTGAAAATAAATTTAGATGACTATGATTAATTTGGAATAGTCAGACATATTATTAATATATAAATAAGAGGTATAAATAATATGTCAAATATAAGAGATCCTATTGTGATATGGTATATTATAGTTTTAATATTCGTTAGGTTAGGCAAATTAGTTAGCAAGTCACATAAAAATATAATGTGGCAATGATTGATAATGAAATGCAAAGAAAAGGCATAATTTAAAAAAATCGTACATTGGCATAAATAGGCATAACGAAAAGAAAATGTAAATATTTATAATTGAAAAACTTATTTAATTGATATTAAAAAATACCTTTTCCTATGAAAACCGCTGATTTTGTAATATTGAAATTTTTTTAGTGTATTAGGACGATGATGCGATTAATCCGATTTATTATATGATAGAATTAATAACCTACATTTTTTAGTTTCGCTGTTGATGCGATTTTTTCGTGAATTATAAATATAAATAATGGTAGGCGAAGGGCCAAACGTAACGCCGAAGAATTTTAAATAAATAAGTATTTCAGTTAGAAAATTATGAAAAGACATACACTAAATTAAATTTAATATTTTTTTTCATTTAATAGGGATGCTGACTAAAGTTCCTGTCTAATAAGAAATTGTATGAATAATCTGAATTATAACTTTTAAGTTTAACAATTTCAAGAACCGTATTACATGAACGGATTTTTTAACATGATTAAATTTAAATTTATAATAAGTTATTATAACCAAATTAATTTCATATTCTGGTGATAATTTTTTAAAGTATTCATATTTTTTTTATATCTTTCAAGTTATTTTCAAGGGAGCATATACATCAAAGAACTCAAAATTGATTAAAAAAATGGACAATTTAATATAATTGTGATAATTTAATAATTTATAATTATTGAGGTTGAAACATCACATATAAATATTAGGCCCATTTTATACAAGGAACTTTGTCGGCTTAATAATATTTGGAATTTAAAATTTTTTTTTATATCAAAGCGTTTTTTTTTGCTTTAATTTTTAAAGTTGTTAGACTATTGGTGTGATTTTATTAGATTTCATTTGCTTTAACTCAATAATTCTGATTTAATTTTAATTCTTCCGCGATTTTATCTAGATATGTCATGTATGATTCTATATTTTCCAAAATTTTTATTTGTCTTTGTAATTTATTTCGTGTGTGAATATGCACTTTTTTATTAGATGGCCTTCATGAATTGTTTTCATATCGCTGAATTGATTTTTTGTATTATCTTAAAGTTTTTCATTTAGCTGTTTATCTCATCCCAGAAGTAGTTTTTTCCTAATATAATTTTAATATGCATATATATAGTATGTGTATATATATTATTTGACTTCAAGCTGTGCTTTATATAATCATTAATTTGCATTGTGGATTAAGGATCATTTATTCCCTTAACTAACACATGTAAAATCTACCTTAACTTAATACATGCCTTAACTATCTTACTTAACACATGCCTTATCAACCTTAACTCACATGTAAAATTCCCTACCATCCACATGTAAAATCTAATTCATAGGAATTATTTGTAAGGAGTTGTATAAGAGTTATAACAACAGGATCTTTTTGTTTACAGGTTTTATTCTAAATTAAATTCTTATTTCATTATTTTAAATTATTTTCTGAATTTATCTTAATATTAGGACCCTATTTGATGTTATCTCCTTTGCATTTATCATCCGAATCCTTTGCATTATCATCCGATTTTATCATCCATCCCCTTATAATCATCTTACATTGATGCTTTTCAATAATATTATTTAGTTACAAGTTTGAATAAGTAATTTTTAGATTATCTGGGTGTCGGAACTGAAATTTAAATCGGAGTCGTTTATTTTCAAATAAAATGAAAATTGCATTATTGGAAAACGAATAAAAGAAGTTGCGTTAATCGTTGGTTATTTTAAGATGAAATAAAAAACTTAAACGTTAAATCTTAATAAAAATCATTATGCAGTTTGAATCGGCAAAAAAATGACATTTCTGACTAATTACGTATAAGTTATTATGCATTATACTTTCACAAAATCTCATATAAAACAATAGAATTCTTTTTTAATATTTGGATAAGAATTAAGATCCAACCCATGTCTTAATTGAAGTTTTTCTGTAATTTTTTTGAACAGTAGCTTTGTTTCACATGAAACTTGGTTTCAATGCAGAAATACATTTTTATTTATAAGTTATTAATACTACTCATAAGTATGAGATATAGTATTTTAAAAAATATAATAATAATTATGTAACGAATTCAAAAATTAGGAAATTAACTGAATCAGCCAAAAATAAGCTTTTAATGAAGGATACCTTTATTTCCTTAAATATGAAAAGAAGTTTCACTATGCCTAAATATTTTAATTCATATTATTATTATTATTATTATTATTATTATTATTTTATTATTATATTTCATATTTTGTTATAATTTAAATTTGCGTATCAGATCAAATATTAACTGTAACTTTTTAATCTCTAAAAATTTGACATCACAGTTTTCTTAATAATCTTGTAATTAATGATTTCTGACGTATGGATAAGCTAACAAATGAATGATGACTAGTAGAATAGAACTTCAAACTTTCATTAAAAATTATTTTCTCTAAAAGAGAAAATATAAAACTTAGGTTATTAGACTTTCCCTTGTTGTAAAAGTTTGAATAGGAATGAGAATAACATTAAGGCATTTTAATCACAACAGCGATTTTTTTCTGCCTTATGATCCCTTATAAGAAAAATTTTTAAAAATTCACAAAATAATAATAATGATTTGGAAATTACGAAATATTTTTTGATTTTGATTAATTATTTTGGAAAAATAAAACAAACTTGTTGGAAATTATGAAAAGTATGTAAAGGTATTTAGCCCAATAAAACTATAGCTCAATCCGGATGTAATATTAATTTAATTAAAAATGAATATATTTTCTTCTAGAATTGGGCTTAATTTTTTTATTGTGTTAAAACTATTTCTGAAAGCTGTTAAAATCTCTATCTGCAGAATTAAATAACATTTAATTATAGTTTAAATCCTGGAAATACGGTACGAAATTGTGTAAGAGCAGTATTTTTATCGCACTACGGGAAAAGCTGAATTCGAAATGCTATTATCCAAGACTTGCAAAAATATAAAAGTATCAGAAATTAAAATAATTTTCATAATTTATGTAACGTAAAAGAAGGATATTTCGTTTAAATATTATTGGAATGCATTTTGGAATTTCGATATTAATGTTGATGATATGCGAATGAGATATTTTTCAAAATATATTTGGATACGAATATTAATTGAAAAAAATGAAGCCTTAAATTTTGTAAAAATATTATAATTCACATTAATTGAGTTATCCAAAAACCATTTGCTTGCCAAAAAGTTTTCAATTTGCGTTCGCGTTCTTGGTCCGAACTTCGAATTAAAGCCTTCTTGCTGCAAGCCTTAAAAAAGGTAATTGCGAATGTCAAATTTCTTTATAATAAAAAATTTTATGGTAACAATGAAGCTTTTAAAGTATTTCCATTATTGATTGCTTCCAATTGTTAACTTGAATATTTCACCCAAAATTGATTTTTACTTTTTTTTCTATAGTTAGCATTATAAAGTTAAAAGTTTTATTTTTAAATATTTTAAAGAGATGAATTTTTGCGCCAGTTTTTGGAAGCACTAGTATAATTATTTTTTATTTTTAAGAAATTAAATATGAAGAGTTTGGTTCAGGTTTTCCTTGTAATTAATCTTTATTAAAAATTTTTCAAATGTTAATTTTATGAATGTCAGACATTAAAAAACGTTACTTCTCTTTTTTGCTTGTAGGAAACATTCTCTAGTTTCGCTTTGTATAATATATAATTTTTTTTATCAGAGAAATATTTTGTATCCGAGTTGAATAATTTCGAGTTTGATAAAATTGATAAATGTCACATATACTTAAAAAAACGAATAATTAATCCTTTTTTTGGGGGGGGGGGGAATTGACTTTCATCTGTTCGTTATTTATACAAAGAATGGATGCAAAAAAGGGAGACAGAAGTTCATACTAAGCCTTTATCAAGAAGACATTATCGCGTTTGACTAAATACTAAAACTATAATTTCATATATCTTTGCAAAATTAATATCAAAACAATTGTGCAAAAGCGTTATGCTTTAATTTCTTACTCATAACTATATTCTCACTGTTGTTTTCGTTGGCGGAAAATGATACAAACATATTTTTGAAAAATACAACGGCGACAAAAATTTCCATATAAATTATAGATAAAATAATATAAAAGCTTAATTATCGGATTATGCTGGGAGTTAAAAAAAAGGATGTAAAATATTTAAAGAAATGAACTTTTATCTTATGAAATTTGAATATTGCGATTTTTAAATGACACTAAAAATACGTAATTCGAAATTAAGTTTTAAAATTTATCTAATCTGCTATAAAATTCGATGTGTAATATTTTATGGAGCTAATAATAAAATTTTAGAAATAAATAATACAAAACGAAATAGTAACTGTCGACACCATTTTGGCATGGATTAAGGTTTTTGTCAGCATTAAAAAACAAACTGTCCAACAACGTACCATATTTTGGTATAATACAATTCAATTTTAAGATATGAAATTATGTAGTTGGTATAGGAAAATTTGTATTTAGTTAACTGCGGTAAAAAGTATAACACTTGAGTGATATGAATTTATAGTGTGCTGTTTAAAATTAATTAAATTTAAGCAAACGAAAAAGTAAATGTATGCACGTACATGAGATTATTTTTGATATCCTCATTACAAACGAAAATCAATGAGTTTCTGATATATTCGTTCATAATTTCTTCTGCTTCAGAGCTGTACATTAATTCTTATCTCACAGATCTCTTTTTTCTTCTCACCGAAGGCGTAACTTCTTTCCGTCTGCTTGGAGCTGTCTAAGATAATGAATAACAGTGAATGAATTTTTTGACTTATCTCTTCCTAACGCATATTCGCGACCTGAATATTGTTCGGGGATGGGATTGTCGTGTTAACGATCGTGCACGAAATAGGGAAATGCAGTCACTGAATTGTTACAGACGTTACCGTAAATTATTCGATAATATTCTTTAAAATTACAGATAAAGTCGCAACGCCGAAGATGTAATAATGAACACGACCCACGATATGTTTGTTAAAAATAATGTATAACAAGATGTTGACTCTATTTATAGAATCACTTCGTCTCTTTTTCCTAGGTGTAAGCTGCTTCTGTCAGACCCATAGATTCACTGGCAAGAAGCTCGGTTTGACGATTTTTCACCAAGCCCAAATTGTAATATTTAAATTTATTCTATTTGTTATGCTAACGAGGAAGATTTCTGGGACATATGAGTGTTGATTCTTATGCAAAGTTGATAATTTTGATTTCCATCTGTACAATGGTTAATTTATACAATAAAATCTATACATTGTTACAGAAAGGAATAATGTATGAATTATTAAAATACATTTGCCTCATACTCAAAAAAATTCGTGTTTGAACAATTAGTAGAGCAAAAGTTATAATCGTGAAAATTATTCAGCAGTAATCAATTGACCATTAGTGACAGTTTATCTTCCCTTTGCATAGATATATATATATAAAGCATATATATGAGGTACATTGTTTTTTAAATCAATTTAAACCTTCATCCTTAGGCGCCCATCTTTTAAAACTGTTGCGATGGAAGGTTTATTATTTGGATTAACTGGAATAAGAATTAGGTAGTGATTTATCTCGCTGCACCGTGAGAATAGACTTTCAAAATTCGATGGGTTACGTCACGTAAATTTGTGACCTTTGCGTTTCACTATCTCTTTCTATAGGAGTTATCTTACAACGCTTGTACTACTTCAGTTTTCTTCTCTTTATTGTGCCTATAGACATTGCTAACATTATTGTTTACTTTTAAGAACTGCCTTGGAATTTACGATGCTCTCTATGAAATTGTTTTGTTAAAGATTAGAGAAGGATATTTACAATTATGTTACTTTTAAAATTCATAAAATAATATCTGGCGTCATTAAGAAAGTTTATTTTCGCATTAAAATTAGAATATCTTGTAGAAGAGATGAATGGAAATTTTATTAAAAAATAACTTTCTCATGAATTTATTCTGCAATACAAGTTGTTCAGAGGCTAAAAATACGAAATTGAGATTTTTTTCGAGTGGTTTATGACAATGATCATGGAAAGGAATGACTTTAATTGCTTACAATGAATGTTTAAATCTATTTTGGACTTCCCTCTGAGAAATTTCAATTTTAATTTTTCTTTTTCAATTTTTTAGCGTTTCTTTTAATTTCTGATTATTTCTTTAAAATATATTTTGACAAAATGTATAAATTATTCATTTATTTTGGGGAATTTAATAGCACATAATTAATTTGACAAATCACGAATAAGCGCGTGTGCAAAGAGACAAAACATCCTGTACAAAGCAAACAGAACATAAAATGCTATGTAAAGATTCTAACTGAAAAAGAAATTGTATAAAGTGATATCATGTCGTGATCCACTGGACAGCCTAAAATACTTCATATTTAAATTGAGATGTTTGCAAGAAATGAACAAATTAGAAATGGTAAAAAGTATTTACTGAAATAAGAAAAAACGAAAAAAGGCGACGATAATTTTTGAGATTGAAATGTTTAATTTGATGTCAAATAAAAATGGGGTTTAGATATATTTGAAATCGAAATAAAAAAAGATGCATTTGATATATTAGAATCTAATCAAGTTGATGTCAAAAGGGAAAATTTTTTTTTATATTCAAACTTTTACATATAAATATCCTTCTTGCGTCATGGAGATAAAGTTATTTCTTCAGTTAATGTAAAATTTATTATTTTTTGTAATATTAAAGATGGTGCAGTAATACTACCATAATCTCTTTTAATTCTGTACAGCTTTTCGTCAAATTTAGACCTAATAAAATTCAATGGAATTTGATTATAGTCAGATTAATATATTTAGGAACCTAGTATATAACCTAGCAGTTAAAGTATCAGATCTAGATTTAATCATTGTGAAATAGTAGTAGAGGTAGGCAAAATTCTTCATTGCAACTATTTTAAATGAAATTTTCGAAAAACTTCTGCTGAAATTATTTATTAATTAATCATATATATATATTGAAATTAATGATATACATATAGAATCAAAATTTATATTTTACTTTATTTTAATAATAGTTAAAAAAATCGGTTGTATGGTAAGAAAATTTTTGAATTTAAGGAATTATATAGGGAATGACATTAAGAAGGAAAGCTTCAAGTTACAGTGGTAAATCTTAAGCATTTATCAAAATATATGTTCGTTAGTCTATTGAATATCAGTTTTGAGGTTTTTCAATCACGATGGTTTCTACGGAATTTTAGTTTTCATAAATGTAGTGAATCTAATTATCGAAAAGTTCAAGTCCTTTCATTGCATGTCACAATATATGATGAATTTTATGATGGAATGAATATCGATGTTTCTTGATTTTTCAATTAGGTATTTGTTGTTTTTAAAATATTAGTATCAAATATGGGAAACTATCTACAATAATTTTATTGATTATTAATGTAATATTTTAAGTAAAGTATCAAGATTTTGCCGAAATATTTGCCTTCTATGTAGAATTAGATCTACCAAAAAAAATTAAGAAACGATTTTTTTCTTTCATCGACAAAAATGTATTTATTTTGTTGATTATAATGCAATTTTCTCTTAAACTAATAATTTTTCTCATATACCATAATAATTGCCCTGATGTCACAATTTATGAAACAATAAATTTTCGTATTTCGATTATTTATTATATTCTGGAAGTATAAGGTATTATTGCGGAAAAGTGCAGAAGATACATGACGTAATAGAGGCTTAAGAGAATGAAATACTTGGCAAATGGCATTGTAATTTGCATCTGGCTTTTTTAAATGTCAAGAGACTTATAGAAAGAAAGATTATATTTTTGACTAGTTTAATTGGGAGAATAAGGTACAGCTTGGGTCAAGTTTATCATGAAATTATAAGTTCAAGTGCTCACTGATCAAATTCTGATGCTGAAAATGGATTTATCTGCATTCAAATATCGAAATTTCTTTAAAAAATTTCACAATTTTTCTATATTTTTTAATTATGAAAAAGAATGCAATTTACATGTACAATAATGGTGATTTTTAGTAGAATCAATTTATGTAAAATTGAGGGTATAAAAATATCAAATAATTTCTACACTAAAAATTAGTAGCTTACAATTTCAGTGAAATGAGTAAAGAAAACGCGTATTTTGAACAAAGTCCGGATTCCTCTGTAAAGCATCTGAAGGGATGGAACAGGTTTAATTAAGATAAAGTTTTTACTCCATAAAAGCATAAAGGCGCATAAGCTTGGACCACTCTTTTCCAGTTATAGGACAGCAAAACGCTTTTAGTTAGCTAAAAAGAAAATTTCACTAGCCAAATATTTCTTTTACGTTTTTATTAATCTTTTGTATTTGAAAACGCGTCAAACAGAAAAATATTTTTTAAAATCAAAACGAAATGAATTTTCATTTTAAAATTCAATTTATATAAATGTCAAATATTATTAGGTTAATAAGGATTCTTTTGGGGAGATTTCTTTTTTTAATGTAAAGCAAATGATTCTTTGCAACTAATAAATGGATTCGAATCTATTTTAACATTGATATAATAACAAAAAACAATTGATTTTTCGAATTTGGAATGTGTTTGAAGAATATTTTATTAATGTTAGCGTTTAAAATGTAAGATATTGCAGGACAAAATTTTTTTGCTAATAAGGTTTCGTGGTGGAAGGTTTGAGATTCCGTAGGGACTTGTATATTCAATTCAATATTTCTTGTTAATTAGACCCTAGTTCCAGTAAAGTTTGAAATACGTGTAGGAATCAGATATTGTAGTTTTACACCAGAAAAATCTTTCCAAAATAAATATGATGCTAGTGATTGCCTTCACTTAAGAGTTAGCAGTAAATTGTGGGGGAAAGTGATTGATTAAGTGTACTAACAAATTGGATAAGAAATTTTAAGGGTACAGAAACTTTATTATGGAGCTTTGAAGAGATGAATTTTCATCAGCAGTTCGTGATCAACAGAAATTAATAAAACAGATTTGTTCAAAGAAAAGCAGAAATGGATCTAAATGCATGTGCAGAAGAAATTCGAGCACTTCCTACTACTGCAATATGAACAGTCGTGAAAATTGTTTTTATTTGTTCGCAAACTTCAGATGCAATACCAAGCGAATACAACTTATTAAATATTAGTATTGAAAATGGCTCATTTAATCTCAATTTGTAATGAAGAAGCAGACGCGAAATACTACATCATGGAATGATATCCGAAATCTTAGACTTATGTTGCATGTATGAAAACAATGCATTGGATATAGTGGTTACCAGAAAAAAAATGGTATCAAGCAGTTGTCCGTCGTGACCTTGAAATTTATATAATTGAAATTTACAAGTAGGAAAAAATGTTTATAGCTTTTTAGCCTCTTAGCATAATTCTGATAGCCGATAGCAGACAATATGAATTAGTTTAAAAAATCTATCAAAATTTCTCTTGTCCTAAAATTTCAACATGAACATATTTTTTCATTGATCCTTAATGGGGAAATACATTTCAGCCTTCGAAAAACTTTCGATTTTAAGTATCGTATCAGTTTTTTGCTTAGTTAATATAAATTTACATTATTCATTTTTTTCCTTTTTAAATATCCTTTTAATATAACAACAAGTTAATGGATTATTAATTTTGTAATCTCAAACTCTCATGATTCTTTGAAAATCAGAACCTTGATTCATTTTGCGAATGAGATCTGTAGACTAATAAGTGCCTGACCTAGAGCATAGCAGCAGGAAATTTGACAACATGGCTCAACAATAACCTGAACAACCTTGTGGAGTTCATTCAACGACGTATAATTCCGTGCAAGTTAATCATAGGGTAAGTATTGAGCAGCCTTAGTTGGTGACTAGGTCACGTGGTCAGACATATCTGGCGTGTTCCATGATTATTGTACCTGAGAAGTTTGGGTCTTTTTTTTACGTTGTGAATTTTATGGTTGTTGCCCTCTCGGCTTTTATAACCGAAAATTTTATTGTCCATTTAGAGGATGATGGGCAAAGATGCCCTTGGCTGTATTAAATATTTTCATGAAATAAACGTTATTTTGTTCCCTAGCTTTAATCCCTTTGTTCAATTCTGCAGAAAGCAGAAATATCATACCTGAGAATACCTAATTATTAGATGACTAAGAAAATTTCAATGATTTTCTTTCCAACTCCAGTCATATTACTCAAACGACGACTTGGGAAGATCCAAGAAAGACTCTTGCGGCTCAGAATCTTCAAGCTCAACATGCAGAATTGCAAAACAGGGGAAATCAAAGTTCGGTAACTAAAACAACAGCTCTGGGAATATCTGCGGCAAATCTCGGACCTTTGCCGGAAGGCTGGGAGCAGAGCTCTACTCCTGAAGGAGAAATCTACTTCATCAACCATCAGACGAGAACGACTTCTTGGTTTGACCCCCGTATACGTAAGTTTTCTCATCATGTTCTTACCTCGGGCGCTATATTTCAAATTTCATTATATGGTATGATGAAATATCGGAAACATTTCAACAAATTCAAATTAATAATAAAATTATCACGATTATTTCGTAGATCTAATTATTAACCATAATTCTCAGAAGAAAGAAGTTATTTATGAATCATTTAAAATGATATTCAAGTTCTTCCCTCGAAGAAACATGCTTTGCTTTTTATCCCCTTTTTTCAATTAATTATCTAATGTTATCTATATCGAAAGAATTATTTCTTATCTTTTAACTCGATTTCTTCTGATTTATTTATTCATTTGTTATAAGTTTCCCATTTTAATCTACCTATAAAAAAATTTGAGCGTAACATATTAAAAGAACTTTATTTGTTCTGGGACTCAAAGTTAAATTATTCAAAAAGAATGGCGAACAATTTGTAGGTGTAAATATATTATTTATTATTATATAAGGAAAATAAGTTACTTTAAAAATTAAAAGCTATGTTTTTATTGCGTTAATTATTCTTTTATATTTGGTTCGTAAATTTAAATTTATTAAAATCGTTTTCAGCTCATCAACTTCAGAGATCTCCAACGGGTTTAATTATTCCTCAGATTGGGAATTCATGGATTCAACCGAGCACGCAGCAGAGCCTGCAGGCTTGTCAACAAAAGCTGAGACTGCAGTCACTGCAAATGGAGAGGGAGAGGCTGAAGCAAAGACAGCAAGAGATTATTAGACAGGTAAGCAGATTGCTATCTTAAATATTATTTTTTAGACGATATATTTTATAAAAATGTAATGTCATTAATTAATATGATGAAAGTTCACTTTTTTAACAAAAAATATTTTAATAAGGTTCTATCTTACGTGGATATAAATTTTGATTAATTCTTTTAGAATGAATAAGAATTTATTCAAATTTTAAAGTTTTTATTAAAACATCGATTATTGTTCCTCTAATTAATATAAATAAATACATCATAACTTTTGTGATATTAAGTACAGAATGGAAAATTTGACATACCCCAGCTCTAGCCCATATAACTCAAATTGTTGGCTTAGGAATATAATATGTAAGCTTATCTCAGAAGACACCGATACAATAGATTAATCTAAAACATGAGAATAATATTAGAAATAAGACGTGTAATGAAATTTTTCACTTTTTAAAGAGTTTTTGATACATTTTTCAATTTATAAGAATATTGAATAAAAATATTGATTTTTTAAATTTATTAATTATATTATCTTCATAGAATGAATTCATTGATGTATTGAAAATATACAATTTTTTTAAAACGAATTTTTTTATTCATCTATAAAATTATATTCATGCGTTGATTTATTATTATTAATTATTAATTATTATTATTCATTCTTCTTATTATTATTCATTATGGTACATTAAAATTTGCAGCAAGAACTGATGATTCGATCGACTGAATTACCCCCTGGTTCTATAGATCCATTTTTGTCTGGTCTTACTGACCATGGGCGCCAGGAAAGTGCCGATAGTGGTTTGGGAATGGGAAATTCTTATTCGCTACCACAAACACCTCAAGATATTTTGGATGAATCAATGGATGGTGTCAGCGGTAAATTATTTTTTTAAAAATAAATTTAACAGTATATTAATTATAACTATTAAAGCAGCTTCATATTATGAAATTTTCGCCTTTATATCTATTAATAAAAAATAATTTTGTAGAAGGCGGCAACGCAGAGATGGCAGCTTTGGATAATACTGACATCAGTACGGACGATTTAGTGCCCACACTACTTGGAGAAGACTTAACATCTGACATATTAGATGATGTTCAATCTCTCATTAATCCTGCTTCAACTAAACCTGATAATGTATTAACGTGGCTTTAAACGTCTGATCGTAAGAAGCCAAATCTATCAATGAATAAGAAAATATCTCAAAACTTGAAAATTTTTGCTGTAAAAAAATTTATTTTTTGTTTTGATAGTTATCCGGAAAAAATAAAAATGAAAGAAAAATCATCATCAGCTGATTAAGAGCGGATCAATTACAGAATTTTATTTTAGATTTAGTGAGCTGATGAAAATGTATCCATTAGTCTTCGTATCGATAAAAATTAGATTTAAAAAAAATTTAATTTTTGAGTCTTCTTTTTACATTAATTCGCCTTGATTTGCCTTAAATGTATTCTTATTTTTTGCAACAGTATAAAAAAAATTATAATTGACAATTCTAAGAATACATTTTTCCATATCTTACTATATTTTTTATTTTACATAATATTAGTCCTTTAGGTTATTAAGTAAGTTTTCGAATGAATTTTTTTAAATATTGTTACAAGACTTTAAAAATTTTAGTATGATCATAAAATTCAACATTGAATTTTAAGAGTTCAATTGTATAAAATTATGTTCTAGAATAGTTCTTATTCTATTGATCATTACTTCTATTTAATTTTTCTTAAGCAATTATTTTCTCAAAAATGTTTTACCGATTCAGTGATAATAGGCCTTTAAAAGTGGCCTATAATTTTTCTTTTTTTCACTTGAAAAATATGAAAATCAAAATTTTAAATCAAAATTTGCTTTTAATATTTTTGTAATTTGTTTTACATTCTCATTAATTTTTCTTAATTTAATTGATGAAAAAAAAATCTGATGTTTTAAATCGAAGTACAAAAATCGGATTTAAATTTTAAAGAAAATAATTTTTAAAGATAGTCTTTAAAAATTAATTCTTGTTTCTGTTGAACGTGCAAAGTCTCGAATTATTTATTTTGCATATAACAATTAACCTTTTCAGAGTCTGTTATTCGAATTCAACAGTTATCACTCTTTACATAAATAAATTTTTCAGTTTAACGAAAATTTTAATACTCAGAAATTCATCTGGTGTTTGGTAAGAAGTATGAAAGTTTTAAAATTATTATAAATATCTAAACAATAAGTGCCATATTATAATGATGAATAAGATTATATAATAATTATCATATAAATCAATTAATGAATATAATTAAAATTCAGGTTTTAAAAATTGCCCTCAACTAATTATTTTCATATTTTTAATATCTAGATTTATTTAGTTCTCAAAAATTAATTGAAAAGTGTTTCTAAATGTACCTTCGTTTAAATAAAATGCTTTTCACTTACATTGTTCTAGCCCTGTAAGATCCATTCATTATTGATATTGTGCAACCGCCTTATGTAAGAAGTATATTTTATGAATTTTAAGAATTGATCTCGGGGCATTTATAATACAGTACTTATTCTCAATTTGTTTTGGATTCAAAACATGATTGTAGAATAAAACTAAGGTTTTAGAAAAGCATTGTTATTGAAGGTAAACAAGGAAGAATTATTTTATTTAGATGGAGCTTAAATTTATTATTTTTATATCTCATTATTTTTTGAGTAACTTAGAGCAGTGTCTAAAAGAAGCAGATGTTTCAATTATTTTAAAAAAAAAAATTGTTATGAACTAATTGAATTTAACAATACTTTTGAATTTTTAGTGTTTGACATTAAAATTTACAATTTTATGCAAAATAATATGTTATAAAAATTAAGGGTGCTTAAAAATTTATATATTGTTTTTATGGTTTAAAAAGTATTTTTAACTCATTTCCATTTAGGTCTTAATTCGCTTTTTAAGAAGTTAATGTTGATATAAAATTAATAATTACAATTTTTTGAATAGTTACTATTACATTTTTAATTAAAATTTTGTATTTTTATTCGAACAAATTACCGTAAATATTTTGTCATTACTTTGAAAGCATTTTCTGATAACGTTTTGCAATTTAATGTTTTATTTAAACAAAACTAATAATCGAATTGCTTGAACATATAATTATTAGGTACTTCCATTATTGTCAATTTTTATATAAAATTAATATAAGCAATAATATTATAGCGAAGTAAAATTACACCTTGTGGTTTTTATGCTTATTTTGAATGGAGACTTGCTGTTTATTTAATTACGTTGGATTTTTACGTTTTTTAAAATAATATCTAAATTTTGAATTTTGATTTTTTTTGACATTAAAGTGTTTTTTAAAAAAAATTAATTTTAATAATGTAATTTCCTTCAATTTTTTTACTTTATAAGCAAAAACTTATGCACTACTTAAGTAGTTTGAAGCTATTTACTTTGAACAGATCTTTATTTTGCTGAACTTAATTTTAAACTTAAAAAATAATTACTTAAATTTATGGTATATTTTAAACATTATAATCAATTTTAGTGGAAATAAAGTATATTTCAAATATGAATAAAGTTGAATTTGGGAAAAAGATTTAGTTCTTAATTAATATCAGGTTTTAACCTGACAGAGGTGATTAAGAATAGGAAGAAATTA
Organism: Ricinus marginatus; assembly: GCA_028565995.1. Lineage (NCBI taxonomy): Eukaryota > Metazoa > Arthropoda > Insecta > Psocodea > Ricinidae > Ricinus > Ricinus marginatus. The sequence goes on from JAOWBB010000016.1 coordinate 93,390, forward strand.
AAGGAAAGTGGGAGGGGAGGGTCGAGAACCAGAGAAAAGGGCAGAAAAAAATCCATTGTCCAGAGCGAAATTAGAATGCTAGCCTCTTACATGGAAGACATAAGTTCTATTATTATTCCACTTGGTCCTCTATACCTGTATTGTTATTTTAATTTTCTTGTGTTGTTGCTGATTTAAGTTAAGTGAATTAATCCTCGGCAGCATTTATTCTATAAAATATAATTAATGCATATGATATATGATATGATATATGGTAAAACTGCACACAGTGCAGATCTTTCGGCTGAATTTTGGAATATTTTATTTATGTTTAAAAGAATTTTTATTATAAGTGCTGGAGGTCATGTAAATAAGAAATTCAGTTTTAAAGGATTGAAATATTTTTTTGGTATTTTCATTAATGGTTTGTTTTTCTTTTATAAATGTTCTATAGACTTTTTATTTCATATTGAAAACTAAAGATCTTGAGATGTTGAAAATTCTATGTATAGTGAATTTTTTATTTTTATTTTTTTTCTTTAACTCATTTCAATCAACTTTTTAGTTATGGATTTGATTTTAGAAATAAATGTGAGGAAATTTGATCCGACATTAACTTGAAAATTATTTAATTTTATTGATCACATTTTCTATAAAATTATTTTTATTCGTTAAACATTTATATCAATTGTCGGATCTAGTTCCATATGCTATAAACCTTGCCAAGTTTCTTTGAATTTGCATTATTTTTTAAGTATCGTTGTAGCACTCATTTATGAAAAAGTTCTAATTTTGTGACAAAGATATGAAAATAAAAATTGCTAGTTCAGAATTTTTATTAATTTTAACGGTTTGAATTTTTCGTTTGAAATAAAGAAATGATAGATAATGTATATTGATGGATAAGCAAAATTTGTCATATTGATGTTTAGTAAAAAGAATTTTATATTTCTAATAACTGTTGATTAAAAAAATTTTTTTAAATTTGATTTTAACATAGAAAGTAGTGTTGAATGTCATGAATATTTTCTTAAAAGTGACCTAATAATTAGGATAGAATTTATATCAGGATAAAATGAAATTTTTTATGAAAGCTTGATCTTGACTTTTAAGTAATTTGCGTAATAAAAATCCATTTGGAGTTTAAAGTTGTTGTAAGTTTTTTTATCGGTAATTTTAAATTAAAAGTTAATTTTTCTGTTTAAATATATTATTCTATTCCATGCAGTACAGAATAGTATCGTATTATATATAATAAAATTAAATAAGTATGTAATAAGCATGAAACATTTATTATACGTATAATATGTAATAATGTAATTATATATTATATTAATTTTTAATTTAACAGAATTTTTACCATGAGTTAAATTTTTTAAGGAGAATTTGAAATTTTGTTTTTTAAGTTTTTTTAAACAAATTTTTAGAATTTTTAAATCTGATTTATGCATTATTAAATTATATCATGTTATAAAAATTTCTCACGAGTATGAAGATTATAAGTATAAATGTAAAAGAATTTGATTCTGCATTTCAATGGTTTTTAAATTTGCTCAATTCTAATTTTATGCTAACAAATTTGAAACTTGAAAGTTTAATTTTATTGAATTTTTGTTAAATTCAAACCGTTTCAGAATCTAGAAAAAAATGTGAATAATCAGAGATAAATCTAGTTGAATATAGTTCTTCCTTAATTATTGATATCTGAAAGTTATTCTGAATTAAGAAATGGAAGATTTTTTTTTTGACTGGTATCGGTCATTTTGTGTTCGTTAACAATAATATAGCATTTTTGTGCGACATCTTGACTTATCGAAAGGGCAAATTATGGAATTGCGATGATTTAACATTTAAGTTAAAATTTTTAATTAAAAATAAGCTTGCCTTTTTATTAATTTTATAAAATTCATATTTTTTAATATTTAAATATATTATATACTTCTCGAAAATAATTAATCTTATTTTTATGAATCATTAAATTATCATTAAATATTTACCATTGTATAATTTCAACTGTCTGTTCCCATAGTGAATTTTTATGCAAGATTTGAAATCAAAGTAATTTAAATCCAGGTAATATGCTTCCATTTTAAAATGTATTTTAGTCGGTGTATTAAGGCAAAAAAGCTATGATGCAGTCGAAGAACAAGCTCAGCAATATATAGCATTGGATAGCATCCTAAGATTTATCTATGCCATTCAGAAAGAAATGATAAAATCTAGGGATATAAAGAGATAGTTGCGTATTTAACATTCATAACTAGTATGTGAAATTCTAATCAAAATTCTCACATATCAGAATTTGATTTCTTTTTTTAATTTTTTAATTCAATATCTAATAGGAACAAAATCAGATTCTCAGGTAAAATATATCACAAACTACATATAATTTTTTTTTCAGAAGTGAAATTGGCGAAACATATGAAGACTGGAAAATGTGAACATAAAAGAATAGTTGGGTTGAGCATATTAAAAATGCAAATATAGCGAAATAAATAGAATAAATAGATTTTTCTCAATATAGAATAAATAGAATTTATTCAATACTGCAAAATATCGTATTAAAATTTTAAAATTGAATTAATTATGTAAAAAGTAAGGTTTATAAGCATTTAAATATACTTTAAAATAATAAAATGCTTTTCTGCGAAAATAAGATTTAATTGTGACTATAAAGTTTTTCATTAAGGGATTATAAGTTATTCTCAATGGAAAGTATCTATGACAAAACATTCCTTTGAAAAGGTCATTAAGATAGAATTTGATTTCTGTTAAGTTTTTTATTTTTAATGTTGGTAGGAAATTATTTTATTCCTGTTAAATATGGATGCCGCTTATATTTTGTTTTTATATTTTAAATCATGAAATTAGTCTTTAAGTTAATGACATTAAAAAAATATTTGAGATATTCTTATCAATTTTTCAAGCTTTGTTTTGTTATAACTTTATTCGTTGACTTACCTGATATTTGTGTCTGAGCACAGCTTCGGTATGTATTCGTCATCAAAACTTCTACAATATCTATGTTTAGCTTTGGGAAAATAGTATTTTAATGATGTTATTGCACAGACAATTACAATGCCATTATATGTAATGGTAAATTGTTTGGTAAAATTATATGTCTCGTTATTACTTTAATGTTCATGTTGCTTCGCATATTTATCTTACGAGGAATGAAGAAATGTGAACAAAGAATACAAAATATATATTTTTGTTGGAAAGGAATGTGAAAAATTGCTCTTTTGTAAAAAAACAGTTATATCATTTAATGATTTTCTTCCCTCATATTTTTTTCTTTCAGGGTGTGGCATTTTTTGCCTTTTTTTGGAATTTCAATTTTATTTATATAATTTGAAATGTGTGTGGTAAATTTATTTAAAACGTATCCATGAATGTAGAAATAATTTCTAAGGAAAAAAACCTTAATCTTTTTATTTTCTTCCATTTTATTCAAACTCTTTCTATTCATAAACATTTAAATGATTTTAAAAAAGTTTTTATAAGTTTTTTTAATCTCTTAAATATACTTTTTTAGAAACCTAATTTATATTGTTGGATATTTTTTATTGTGGTTGATTATTGTGTATTTCTTGGTTGTGCTTCAATTTTATTAATGTGTAAGAGTAATGTATAGAGTTTATGTTGGACTTATAAAATTCTATTAGAATTTTCAGTTTAAAAAAAATTGGATCTTTTAATTCTTTATTATTTTTTTTCAGAAAGGTGGGATTATATGAGTATTTCTCTTCATTAAATAAATCATAATGATTAGTAGGAGTGCAGTAGCGGACCCTTTATTTTTAACCCATCCATTACAATATTCACAGTACTGTGCTTCATATGGTCAGTATCCTGTTAAGATGACTTCATATGAGAGTGAACCAAGCACAAGTTTTAATCATATTCAGAATGTGGAAGTCACTCCAGATATCAATCAGTTTTACTCTGTTAAGCCTAGTGTCAAAAAAGAGATTATGTCGGAAAACACTTCTTCAAGTGATAATGAACTACCACCTTTGACAATTGATTTTGAAAATTTTTCCAAACCTTTGCCTTCAGCTAGTGATGACTTGATCTGCACAAAGTGCAATCATGGATTTAAAAATTACAAGTCGTTAACACAACATATTGAAAAATTTCACTCTGAAAAAGCAAAACCTGATGGCTATAGCTTAAAGTGCAAGGTTTGTGATGGTATGTTCTCAAATCAAGAATTACTGAAGGCTCATAGATGTGAACAGCCTCTTGTTACAAAGCGTCATACATGTGAATATTGCAATAAATCATTTTCAAATAGTGCTTATTTTGGACAACATTTAAAAATGCACACTGAAGGAAGCAGTCACTGTTGTGACATTTGTAATAAATTTTTTGTTAACTCATCCAATTACAAAATTCATTTACGTACTCATGAAGGTGATAAGCCATTCAAGTAAGTAAAGTTTATTTTTTTTTTGAAGGATATAGAAATTATTTTATACTTGTAAGATTTTATATTTATTTATATATATATTTATTATTATTTGCTACATATAGTATTATTACTCTCATGTAGCATAATATTCATGTCATGAAATAGCAATGTAACATAGTTTATAAATTTATTAAACTTTCTCCTTTTTTCATAATAAGCATAAGTTTTATAATTACCATATTGTATTAAATATTTAAATTATTGAAAATTGTCTTTATTTTTTGTCAGAAAAAAAATTAATAAACTGAAAACTATACTATGTATTTCTTTTATAATTTTCCTCAGATAAATAAATTATCTGATTTAAATAAAAATATTGTATTACATTTATTATTGTTGGTTATGTAATCAGGAAAGAATGGTTATTGAAGCAAAATATTATTGCTAGCAATATGAATTTTCAATTAGAATGTTTGATTTATTTAAGGAGACATTTCTATTAGAATTTAATATTCTATTTTACATGAAGACTGCAATGGATAAAATTAAAATTAAAGTCAATATTTTATGTCAATATTTGAAATATAAAGTATGTATTAATATTTATTAGATTTTGCAAAAATTTAGAATCATATATATTTTTAATACTAGGATGTACATGGATATTTTATTATTTCCTTGGTCTCTAATTTATCTGTTCAAAAGCTATTCATTCAAATGACAAAATATTTGAATTTCCTTTATTTTAAATTTTTTAATTTCTATTTATTAAAATCAGATCCAAAGTAAGGATTTCATGCAAACTATCAGAGTAAACATCTTAAATATGCAATAGTACTTCATAATCACCACTTTTTAATGTAATATTAAGAAATATTTTGAAAAAAGCATTCCTTGATGCTCTAAAATGATATACTAAATTTTTTTTTTATTTTAGATGCGTTGAATGTGATAAAGGTTTTTTGACCTCAACGAATCTTGCTACTCATATGAGAACGCATACTGGCCAACGACCGTTTAAGTGCGACCACTGCAGTAAAGCTTTTATAAATTCTTCGAATCTAAATATTCATCGTAATTATCATAAAGGTTTGAAGAGTTATCAATGCAAATTCTGCAGCAAAACTTTCCTGACATCATCCAATCTTAAGGTGCACATGAGGATTCATACCGGAGAGAAACCTTATCGTTGCTTTATGTGTGAAAAAGCATTCGTTACATCATCAAACTTGAATCTTCACATAAAAAGTCACAAAGGGACAATTAATACAGATGATTCTACTCCTCCATGAAGTTCATGTGTGAGAAGTGTAGAATGCACTTCTTCAAACGCTCATTTCGAGAAACTCACTGAAGTTGGTGAATGAAGTAACATATATAAAAAGTTTTTATGCAGTTAATTTATGCAGGTCCTGATTTAGAAAGCCGAAGTTGCAGTTTTATATTTGAAGATAAAATGGTCCTGCTGATAATACTGCTTTTGGTTTGGTTAAAAGTTTTACTGAGGATCTACCCGTAAAACAATATATTTGTATATTGGTATACCTAATATATTGAGTAGTATCAGTGAAAGTCTGCTAAAAATGATTGAAATAATCAAAACTGTATTGTTTTTATTTGTGCTTTTAGGAATTTTTTTGGACTTAATGGATAACTTCTCAGTTTTTTGTAAAAATGAAAAACAGTATGTTCTAATAAAAAGAATGATAAACATAAATATTTAAAATGGTCTTTAAATCGCATTAATTATTAATATTGTAAAAAGTAAATTATGTTTAGACTTTATGGCCTTTTGGGTATCGTACTTAATTAAAATCATAAGCGCAAAAATGTGGAACAATTTAAACAATTTACACCGGTAAAGTTTAGAATTATAAAAGTATTAATGAGTGACATTATTGTAACTTAAGTCCAAATCACTAATTATAAACAATAGGAGATCAATTTATTAGCCCTAATATTTGTTAATTTAATTGGTGCGATGATGAAATTTTGATATCGTTTGATTGCACTAAATTATATAGGTTTAGGAATAATTGTAAAATATAGTAATTTAATTTATACAAAATGTTTTAAAATTTATACGCCTTCAAATGACAGCTCGTAATGCAGATTTTAAAGGTATAAGGCCCCTACCTTACGAATTCATTTAAACTGCAATACTTAGTGTTAGCTACATTTAGGAAATGCGGCAAAGTTTTTTTAAATGCTTCCAGATATTCAATTAATTATTCGCATTTTATTAATAATAAGCTTTTTATTCCTTTAATAATTATTTATTACACGTTTATTAGTCCTATAAATCTCGAGTTATAACGGAATTATTGTCATAATGAAAACCACAGCAATTGAAATTAATAAATTTATCTTGGAGATAAATTGTTTGTTACATTTAATCCCACATTCTCATTCATTAATCTTACATTCACAAGACAAAGACAAACTTTATTTTCTTTTTAAAATAAATTCAATATGGTAATTTGGAAGAAAATACTCAATTTAAACTCAGTACTGGTCATTTGAAGTTTCATTATTTTTAAAATAATCATCGTTCATTAGTTTTACATTTATTATTTTATTTATAAGTATTAAATTTCAGTAAAAAAAGCTAAAAATATTTGAAGATGTTGATCTAAATTAGTAAGCAATGAATGTAGAACATATTAATAGAAAAAAGGTTGAAAAAAGCACTTTTTATTGAATGGAAATTTAAGAAATTTTATCTGCCATTTCCGAATGTTTAGGGGTCCTCTATGTATTTTAATTATTCTCGTGGAGGTTTTTTTGGAAAAGAGAAAGTTGTTTTGTCTTGTTCTTAGTTCTTAGTACTTACTTTATATGTAGTTGTAAAATAATGTTCTAAAATTAATTTAGAAAATTAATGACCTCTTAGGGCTTCAAAATATTGGAAAAGAATAAAGAATGAGTTTAAATAGTGTTTGAACTATTTTTTCTTCCGAGACTCATGTAAAATCGTTGTCTGTATTTAAATCTTTTTTTAAAAGTTTTATATACTGTATCATTTGTATTAACAGATTTTAATGAAATTTCATTTAAAAAAGTGCAAAGTGCAATATACTTTTTAATAATTTGATTAATTTGAAAAACTTTGATTCTGCATTATAATTTATGATGAGGACATTAAGAATAATTTTGAAAAGTCTTCTGAAAAATTATTTTTAAACATGTCCTCATTTACCATATAAATGGTTCCATATTAAATAATGGATAAAATTTTATTGTAATATGTCATTAAATTGATTTATTAAGACAATAAAATTATTGTTTCCAAATCTACGACATTTTCACCAGATTGTGAATCCATTATTTTTCTTGGGCTATTTTTCTTTAACTAATTATCCAGAAAATTGTTAAAATTTATTCTTTTTATTTAATTGGAAAGTTTCATAATTTTAAAATTCTATTTAGTGAAATTTTATAAAAACTGAATTATTTTATCTTTATGTTTAAACACAAACCATTCAAAACATTCAAAATAGAAAAATCCTGAATTTTGAATCTTTGAAAAACTTTTAAAAGGTCTGAATTTGAAAAAAATTTATTTCACAATGCAGAATTGTGAACTCATGATATTTCCAAATTTTATAGTTAGTTTTCCTATATATGAAAATTTTGGTATAATAATTTTTAGAGGTAGATTACTTAGTCAAAGAAATGCGTCTTTGAGATAAAAATTTAAATTTCCAATTGTCAATTTTCTGTTCTTCTTCGAAAAGTTAAACTATATAAATATTTGAATCGACCTAGAAGAAGCAGAAAATCCATATTGAAATGTCAAAATATCAAAACTGAATTAATAAATAAAACGTAATTATTTTATAAATGACTGTTAATTCGTTGTTTGTTTTAATATTTCTTAGTTCATGCAGGACAGAAAGGAGGAGAAAGATTGATGTTGATTCATAGGAGCCTGAATTAAGGCGGAAACATTTAAAAACAAAAAAATTTTATTCTTACATAAAAAGGGTGAATAAATATATCATGATCAAAAAAAATTATTCTTCTAATATTTAGCATAAACATTGAGTATTTTCATAGAATTTTTTTTTCGTCACTTTTGATGTGAAACATACTTATCGTCCATACCTAGAAGTAAAAGTTAGAAATAAAAAAAAAATTTCAGATAAATATGGATGTTATAGATTGTTTTTCAAATTCATATATATCATTGCTAAGAGTTTGATGTAAAAAAGGGAGAAAGTACTTATGAGTTAATGCATATAGAAAAACATTCAACTAAAAATTAAAATAGATAAAAAATTTAAGTTAGGAAAAGCAAAAATTTTCAATAAAGGAAGATTATCCTAGGAAAACAGAATACATTAATAATAGCGCCGAAAAATTTACATTGCTGAGGAAACTTTAAGCCAAATTACCTCGACAATTCTACAACGGAATATTGAAAAAAATTGCATAATTGAAAGATTTACCCTCCACTTGCAGCATTTGATTGGGCACTGGATTGCGAGGAGCTGCCGCTGAAGCCGACATTGCCATAGGGCGTATCAAAACCTGCCGAAAAGCTTTGACTGGAGGCGTGGCTCGATGCCGAACTGGCAGCGTTCGACGCCACAGGTTTGACGTAGGTAGGATGAGGCTTTATATAGACAGGTTCCGGCTTCACATAAACAGTTTGGGGCTGTACATAGATGGGTTTTGGCTTGATGTGGGCGATTACAGGCTTCACATACACTGGCTCTGGCTTTATGTAGACCGGTTCCGGCTTCACATAGACGGGTTCTGGTTTCGCATAAACGGGTTGTGTTTGCACATACACGGGCACTGGAAAATAATGGAGAATTTCATAATAAAATTATAGTTTTTATCGCGTCCAACTGTGAGCTCATTATATGTTGCTGCGCCGACTCTGTCTTTATTTATTAAGTATTTATTGTTGCTTGTCAAAAATATTTTTATTTCACGTTAGGTACGTTTTAAGTATAATTTTACCCCCAAGCATGTAATGCATACAAAAATCATTCTGTACGTACTGATTTAGCATTAAATTTTCATGTTGATATTTCGGTGTTTTGAAGTTTTTCTAGCATTCGAAATGGCCTGGTCCGAGATAAAATTTGTTTATTCTCTTTTATAAATACGAAATTATTCTTTTCGTTTAGTTTTAATATATGAGTTTTCAAATGCAAAACGTTGAGGAAAATTATAGCTGCAGCCTTTGTCAATAGAAATTTAAAGCCACTTATACCAGTCCGTCTTTTGCCAGGCTTTTCATGGACGGGTACCCATTATGATTCTTCCCATCATTCGGATCTAGTTTAGAATGACAATTATGTAAAGAGGCTGGTGCAAGTTGATCTTTTTTGTCAGAAGTCGGCATTAGCTATTCTTCCATTTCTGACAAATGTAGCGTATGATAAAATATTTATTACAGTTTAGCATTTGTCTGTACCCTGCGGGAAATATCATCGTTACGATTTGCAAACGGCGCGGTTATTAGTCACGTCTCGGCACGCAATAGTAAAGAATCTATAATATTTAAGTGCTTATCAAATTAATAGCATACGCGTAATTTCCTGCTCTTTAAACGCGTGATTGCTTTTCATTGCTAGACGAAAATTTCCAGATTGTGATCTCATATATTTGATATCTCTTCTGCCGCCCGCAAAATATTCGCTGATGAATGGACATTTTCTTAATTCACCGATCCGTCTGCTCATACAAAGTGCCACGACCAATTTGTATGCCACGATGTACTAGACGACGAAAGAACGCGTTTAAATTTTAATTTTTAAAAAATAAGCTGACACTTATTAAGCATTATTCAATGCAATGCGGGTTTTCTAACATTCGGAGGGAAAATTTAATTTAACATTTTTAAAAGCATCTTACCATCTACTTACCGATATGAGTGTGCTTATGAAGCTTGTGATGATGATGATGGGGCTCGGGTTCTGGCACCGGACTTCTTCTGGTTCTCAACTTTTCCAAAATCTCGCCCTCTGATCCTGGAATAATTTCTCAGTTTTTTAATTTTTTCCATTGCTGCGGGTCCCTATCACAAATAAATCTCATTCGGAGTTGCAAGAATCGTAGGGCGTTTTTATTCGTCAAAACATTGCAATCTAAATTTTATCGTGGACGTTCGAAGCGGAACAAAAAATTTTTTTAATTTGCAAAATTATCCTAAACTAACATTCCAACGTTGCTTTTTTTTTTTTAGAATTTATGTAAATTTTCTGATACCCTTCGGTTTATGATTGCCGCATCGGTTTACCATTCATCCCCCCAAGCCCATGGGGATTTAAAAAATAGCGATTAATTTCCGTCAAAAAAGCAACCCTTATTCTTTCGCAAAAGAGGAAAGATGCCATCAGACGCTCACAATTTCGGTAACTGAGCATCCCCTGCATCCGCACTTCTCAAAAGGCCGACTGGAATAAGGACCGGTTTTTATGTACCCATGAAAAAAAAAATAAAAATTTAAATTCATCATCCCTTTCAACAAGAGCAAAACAAATACTTTTACTAATTTTCAAGATACTCCGATTTACTATTTTCAAGTCACTTCCAAAGTTTCATGTGATGAAAGTTTTACTTTTATAAATATTTAAAATTACGAAGTAAAACTGGGTAATTAAGATTTCAAATTAAATGATTTTATATTAAAAATCAAAGTGCACATCTTTCATCGTAAAAATTTTTAATATTATGGTAATAATGACTGAAGCATATATATATATCATTATAAAAAAGAACGAAAAAAAGAATGATATTTACAAAAATGCATGTTTTATGTGAAATAAGCCTTCTGCAGGAACTTACCGATGAAGAATTCATTCTGAACGGGCGACGAGCATGCTGTTGACAGAAACACCAAACAGGCAACAGTAATTAAAAACATTTTCGTTTTTCTTTCGATTAGTTCTCGGTTACCAGATATGCCACGGACTCCACTCAAAACTGAATTTTCATTGCCACCACCGCGGTTCTTATATAGTTAAAGACGAGTTTTCCAGTTTATTACGCGGATGACGAAGCAACCGAAGATGTGCTTTTAAACCGTTAAAAGATTCCCCGTCAAGTACGGAAATAATGATACAATTCGTTCATACAGACATTTGTCTTTTGCAAATATTCTTTAGAACTTCTAATTTTCAGAGTGGGATTTACGAAAATTCTGATTAGGAACGCCTTTGGAAATTCCCATCTTTATTTGGGTGATTTTATTGAGCTATGATAAACTGAAATCATAGTTCATGCTCTTCAAACTCTGTTATATGTTCCTCGTCATTTATTAATATCAGTCAAAAAGTGATTAATGAATTATGATTATTCACAGAACAAAACGAGATATTTGAATGATTTCAAATTTATTTTGGCATATCAAGCAATTAATTCACCCCCGTTTAATCTTAATGTGCGTATCGCAATTTGGTAAAGTTCCTTATTTCAAAGTTGTTCCTAAAACCATGGGATTATTTTCGAACCTATTGATTACGTCCTTACGTTTGTTTATTGAATGACTGCAACGTCATAATATGCAGAATTTTAATTAATTAAAAGGGTCGAGTAAACTCTCCGTTTAGTCGTCCTATGGCTCTAATATTAAGTCCGATTTATAATAACTTACAATAACCGACAAGAACATACGAGTTTTGAGTTCTTTGATGTTTTTAATTTAAAATCAGCATTAATGGAACAAAATTTAAGACTAGCAATAGATGATCTGTACAAAGCAATTGCATGTTTATCTAAAAAGGAAAAAAATTAATGGTTTGAAAGAATTTAACACTAAAAATATGAGGCAAATTAATATTAAAACTGTAAGTGATGAATTATCAGATTATACGGATATAGTGGATCCTCCACAGGTCTTCAATGTGATCCTTAAGACTTGGAGCCAAGGTAACACATCAAAAAAATCTCATGTATTTATCAGGGAATTCCGACCGTGAATATTTTTTTTGCTTTGATGAATATAGTTATTTTTTTATAGAATGAAGGAGGATATAATCCCAGTAATTTAAATATAGTTTGACGGCAAGCTAAATTTTTGGATAAGCGGGAAAAATTCATGATTCAAGTTAGATTACTGATCAAACAAAAAAAATTAAATAATATTTTGTATTATATTAACTGTTTAAGATATATTGGTGTAATATGAAGACTAGCTATTAAATTCATGGTTAGGCACTATCGTTTAATAGTTTACGTGCACATACGATTACGCTGATCGAAAAAATTTCTTGTTTTATTTATTTTAAATAGATCAATGTCATAAATTATCTGTTAAATATTAATTTATGTTTTAAATATTATTCTTATTATATAAAATTTTTTATAGAATTCACATGAATGTTAGTTTAAAATTTAATATAACTTAAATAATATTCATAAAAAAAAATTATTTCTTTCCCTTCATAAATCCATTGTAAATTGTTTAGAATCTGAGCGTAAGTGTGGTTTTAATAATGACTGTGGGAAATTTTTTTGCACCATTATAGTTAAATTTTCCACAAAGCCACTTCGTCAGAAATCGTTTTTGTTTCCCTTTATGCTGTAATTGATTTTAATTTTTCCCCAATTCGAATCAAAATTTGAAGACGGACATTGCGCTGCTTAGAGATTATAGTTTACAAAATCTGGGTTTTTTATATGTCTCAGGATTTAAAAAAATTATACAAATTATATAACAAAATTATACAAATTAAATTAACAAAATTATAATAAAATTCTATTCACTGATCAATTTTCTTACTTTTTTTGGAGGCGGAAAAGTTATTTATGGTCTTTAAAAGAGAGCAATGAAATATTTTACAATTAAAAAATTTTGTACAATTCATGTCCGGAGACAGAAACTTTTAAATATCCAAGATTAAAATGAATTCAAGCGATTTTTAAATGTTATTTTAACAGGAACAAATTCTCATTATTTTCCTTATGTATTAATTATACCAATTATTTATGTCGGATTTATTAATTTTCAGGATCCTTGAACTCGATCAAATAAGTAAATAATAAAGGATGTTTTTTCCCTTTTCCGACTGATATAAATTACGAGGGACGATCAAAAAGTCATTTTTAGCAAATTTATGCACTTTTTTAATTGCGTAAATTATGAATTAAAAATATGCATGATTTTCTAGGGAGGCTGTTTCGGATATGCTAATGAAGTCCCTGACCCTGGTTAGACATGGAAAAATCACAAGTTTCACTATGCAGAAAACTGTAAATTGAACAAAAAGAAAAAGGAGGAAATACAAATAACAGTTTCTGGTTGGATGTAATGTAACGTGAAAATTTGGGATTTCCAGTACCAATGAATTTTAGTCCCGATTTCCTTTTCAATTTACCTTGGATATCCGGCTTGACATATATTTTGCCGTGTGGGAGCCGGTTTCGCCGGACAGACCGAACGGGTTTCTGTTCCAACAAAAGAAGGGACACAGCATTCTAGTTGAACTGAACATGAGGAATAGGTCCTTCGCTTAGGAAATTGTAAAATGTACAACCGATTGAGGCGGCGATCCAAAAGTCAAGCCGAACTGGTGTGTGGACATTTCCACAAACGCTGCACGCATCGTGGAGAGTTCATTCTCTCTTTGACGTCAACACTCAGGTTGGAATTCCCGGCGTTTGTTTGCGCTTCTCTATCGAAACACGGCGATGCGAACAATTTTCCTCGTCCAAACGGGTTTTTCGAATAAAGCAATAACACGATAATGGTAATGGATTTGCTCTTCAATCTATAAATTTAAGATTCGCCTCATTCGAGGGAGACGATTTGTTGCCTGCGATTCCAAAAGCACTTTACACCGCGAACCAAATTGCTTTTTCGTGAAATACTTTAACAGCATTTCACGCATAACGCTGAAGCGGCGTTCGCGCAGGAAACGCGAAATTTCAAAACGAAAACGACGGGAGGAAAGGTCGCAAAGCTTTTTTCGGACCATAGCCCCGAATGCCTTCGCGATTGGATATTGATTATGACATGCTCAGCATTGAAAACCAGGTTTTGTTTTCTTCATTTACCTGGTTCATTTTCGGTGCGGAGACTTACGGCAGAAGGGTAAATTGCCCCAGGAAATAACTGAAAGGAAAGGTTTCTGAGACTTGAGTTTTGATTCGAATCAGATGAATCTGTTTAGTAAAGACAGAAGGGCTTTTTGAAAGTGAATTGGTTGAAAATAAGTTAATCTAAACCGCGAGTTAATTATTAAAAGAATTTCAGATTGAGGAATAAGAAAAGGGAATCCATTGAATATTTCAGTTAACTTCACGGTCAATGGACAGGGTTTTAAGAGATGACTAAATACAATTTCATCATGTTTTTCTTGTAAGTAACGTGTAGATTTATCGATAAACTTGAAGGTAAAGGCTTCTTCTGTTAATTAATATGTTTAAGTTCGTTTTCGTGAGTAATTTACAGGAATTCACGGATTCAGTTTCCGATACAAAAGTAAACATTTTATTTAACATGAATTTCAAAATTATGATTTTTATTTTTATCATTTAAACTACCAATTTTCAGATATTTCCTATATAATTTTGTTGTTACAGTTGAAAACCTGCGGCTGACTTGAAATGTAGATAATTCTCAGACTGCTTTACCTCTGCATATATCCATTATATATAATACAATGACTCAATCCAAAAGAAAAGATTGAATTTTTGTTCATAAAAGTTCTAAAAATTAAATGGAATTTTCAGACAGTGATAATAGTGAACAAGAGCAAGAAGTGAGAATTATTTATCAACAAAGTATTTTTTACAAATGAAAAAAGAACATTATACTGTTCACCATTTGGAACCCAACACCAAGTAAAAATGTGAAATATTTTCTTTTCATTTAAAATATTATCTGGAATTGTCAAGTGAACTTTTATAATCTAGACAATATATAGATAATAGATACATATCCATTTTACTTATTTAAAATAGGGCTTTTTTGTTACTCTAATGAAGTAATTTAGGTATCAAACTTTATTGAAAACATTAATGCAAATAATTACGGTATAATTCAAAGTTGAAAAATTATATATATAATGATTTCTAGTATGCCTGGACTGCAGCGCAGATAGTGTTAATTAACAGTTTCGCTTATATAGACGTATTACATTTGATTTTTATTTACAACATTGTTCTAATGATTTGGATTTATTTTATAAAATTCGTATATTATACTTTTTCTTCTTTGTTATAATAATTTGCTGTTAAATCAAATATTTGATAATTAACCTCTGTATCAAACTTTGGTAGAATTTAATGTGGAAAACCCAGCTGATAGTAAGGAAATGTTTTTTCTTCACTATGTGATTATCAAATTAGTTCGGTATTAAAATAGTTGGCTTGTACTTTCCAAGGATATTAGCTGAAAATATAAAATTAGCAGGGCGTTATTATTTTTCTAAATCTTACGGTAAAATACTTAAGGGTAAATAATCAACTTACATGACTGAATTGATGGAATTTTTTTTTTAATTTTTTAAATGGATATGTCTACGTTTGCGAAATGCGTTATGTGCATTTGTGCCCAATATTTCTTTATTCATGTGGAACGAAGTAGATTCCTCGGTCCTATCATTTATTAATTTTTGCCTAAATTTAAATATATAAAATTTACCATCAAGTTCATTACAATAAGTGACATTCGATATCTCGGAGTAATGAATTGAAAAATATGGATTATAAGTTTTTTTAAAACTAACAAACATTCAATTCACTTAAATTGTTTTTTTGCTTATTTCAAATGAGATTAAGCTACTCCTATCAGATTTTCGATTCCGCTCATCTAAATCCATTAAAAAGGCCTTTCGAAAGGATGTATTTTATTTTTGACATTTCTCATAACCTTAAATCGATACTCCTTGTATTTCTGTTCATTTTCAGTTCGCTTGTGTCAGAGTCATTCTTAGCCTGGTCAGAAACAACGGAAGATTTCCCGATTCGCGATCCCGATTTACTTCTGACTGTCAAGACGCTTTCCACTTTGATTTCGTCGAATTCCGGTACTCCGACTTCTGGAAAAAGAAAAACAGAAGATGCTGCAATGAATTAATAAGAAGGCTGTGATTTCATTGATTAGCCCCGATTGACATGATATATGGCTGGAACATGAAGTTTTAAAAAATGGAATTGTTTGTATAGATGGAAAACATTATTATTCTTTTTCTGTATTATGCTCAATTAGTATTCCCATAGTGAGCATGCATATTTTTACAAATTGCTGGTAATGTTTTGGTCGATGAAAAAAAACACGATTATTGAATTTATAAATAGCTTATGTCATCGTTATAAAAAAACATGAATCTTGTTTTCCATTTAAATACATTACACATGCTTTAAAATGTCTTAAATGAGATGTAGGAAATTTTTAAACATTTGTGATTCGCATTTGTGATGGGTGTAAAATAGCGCCTGTCTAAATCGGCTCGCATTCACCTCCAGTAAGAAAAATGTTTATACAAAAGATTGCAATATCTATATTAAAAAGAGTAAAAAATGACAAATTATATTTATGTTAATGTTCATATCAAATGGCTAAATTATCATATTCAAACAGCTTTTAGTTCTTTTAGTTACTATCGATTAATTTTTGCAGCAGTAACTAATTTTTTTTTCCTCATAAATTTAATTACATTTGACAATGAAATCTATTATATTAATAAAAATAATCATTAAAACAAAGTAAGAAATTTTTTTAAAGAGATTATTACAATGGATGCCTTATAAAAAACTTAGAAATTGAGAATTAATGCAAAAAAAATGACTTTTGAAAAAATAAATCCTTTTGTTAGGAAATGAATTTTGAACGTCGAATTAGAACAATTTCTTGAAATATAAATTATGTTAAATGAGATTCTAATTTCTATGAGCCCGCAAAGAAAGAATCAACTAAAGACTGGTGAAAGAATACGGAGTATTATTTTTGTCAAATTTTTCCTTAAGCTTACAGATATAAAAACATAGATTAGCTTGTACATAACCGGATATTCAACCGCATTTAAAAACAGATGAAACTGTTAATAGGAAATTATATAGCGTTTTCTCGTATCGAGTAATAACTGTGATATAGTGCGATTTAATATCACATAGTAACGCAGATATGCTAAGTAGAAAATTAGCTGCCATTGCTAGTATATAGAAAAATGCAAAAATTATACGAATTATTATAAAATTACGTAACAGTGGTCTGCAGATTAAATGGAGGTAAAAATCAGGTTCTAATATATATTACTCAACTTTTTATTACTTTAAGTATTTGGGTCGGTTTTTGAAATTCGTAAAATATATCAAGAAATTTGTTTTAAAAATCTTGTATTTTTTAACATGTTATTTTTTAAGACCTAAATATGAATTTATTTATATGGTTTTCCCCAAAGTTATTACGGGATTTGTATATTATGAAATCTTTTCATAATTACAATGAATATAATATTTATGGTTTTACATATCTCTATATATCAATATACTTAATATTTTCCTTAATAGTATAATTAATGGAATCGACTTATGTTAAGAAAAAAATTAAGTATTATCTAAAATTATATAATTATATCCGTAGTTTTGCATTTCAAGTAAACAATCACATATAATTATTTTTAAAATTTAATATTTTTAACTTATGACCATATCTAACTATAATTTTGTTATATGAAACAATTCAAATTGTATATTTTAAATTTTAAATTTGTAAAACAATTAAAGTATATGTTGATTTACAGTTTAAACATTTAGAATCATTAATATGAATAGTACGAAAAATCGGGATATAATTTTGAGTAATTATCTTGCACTTTTTTTATTCATTACAATCGGTAGAATAAAAAAATTAAAAAATTTATTGATATACTTTATTTATGGGTATTTATATGTATAAATATGGCTGCCTGTGTATCAGTTTTCTTAATTCTCACAGGGATAGTTTCTAAAATGTACATAAATTTCGTGAAGAAAGTTTTGCACGATGTTCAAGTTAAAACTTACCTCCAGCTGAGTTTCCAGGCCTTATAATTTGACAATAAGCCGTACCTAGGAAGCACAAAGTTATTATAAAAATTTTCATTTTATTTCCGATCTCCGCCTATTTCAATATTTAAGCTTCTTTACGCGTTGCGGTGAATGTAGTTCTGAGATATACATTATTTAATCCAGTAGATATATTATAATAAAAAACTTATTAAGAGTGAAATTGATCTAAGTGCAGATTAATACTGAAAATGTTTTCATTTAATTATTTTATTCCACTTCACGTGAAGGTTTCTTAGTCTCCTTTTTATGATTATAGGCAACATGAACCCGAATCTCACTTTCAATATATAAAAAAAATTTCTCTATTAGTTATAAAAATTGAGAGCCTTCGGTTTATTTGGAGAAAAACACTTATTCTCAGACAGTTTTGTATGATTTGATCTTAGAAGCCTTTTCGATCAAATTTTGCTTCAATTATATAATATACATTTGTTTGACGGAAGTAATTAGTTCGTCCAGCAAATTGGAACATTGTCAACCTGAATGCATGATGAAGGGAAGGTATAGGAATGGCGCTGTACGAAATACGATACCAATCCAATA
Organism: Ricinus marginatus; assembly: GCA_028565995.1. Lineage (NCBI taxonomy): Eukaryota > Metazoa > Arthropoda > Insecta > Psocodea > Ricinidae > Ricinus > Ricinus marginatus. The sequence continues at coordinate 112,339 of JAOWBB010000016.1, forward strand.
ATTACAAGAAAAGTTATTTAATTGGAAATTCAACGAAAAATTTTACAGTGTTCACTCAAAATTATTGTACTTGTCCAAATAATTTATATTTACAATTATAAGAGGAAATAATTTTTATCAGCTATGGGAAGATTTTGATACTGAAAATTAACCTTGTGAACGGGTGACTGACCGTTTTCGTTTGTCAGGTCTTTATTCTTTTGCAATATAAATAAATAATTAGATTTAACTTTATTTCCCCATTCCTCAGCTCTACTTCATATAACAAGACATAAATGTTATTAAATCAGAAAATGGGCAGAATAATATTATTGTAAGTTAGTATCCATATGGAGTTATAAATCTGATCTAATATTCTGAATGTTTTGATAGAGTTTTTGAAAACTTCAGTTTTCAATCTAAGTGGACCTTCTGTTTTTTCATATATTGTATAGTGAATACAAAAATTATATACTTGCTGTACATCATAAGTAACTGTTCAGTCATTACAAATTAATTTTCGTGGTTTAAATAGTATTTTTTTCTGTTCTTTTAACGATTTAAGTCGACTTTCGCTAGTAATTTTAACTATATTATGTAACAGAAAATAATATTAATATACATTCATTTACATGAACTTTTCTAATCCAATTTGTGTTTACAGTGATACAACGAAATTAGTCTTTTCTTCAATTTCATATAATTTATTATTTATATATTATGTAAAAATCAAGTTAGGATAATTGAGTTGTTACTTATTTTTTGCGAATTCTTCTGTTAAACTTGATTTTTTTCGAAGTTTTATAAATTTCTGCTATTAGCTTTCCTACATTTATATTCCACTTTGTTGTTGTTACACGTGTTTTAATTTGTGATGCTTCCTTCCAATTATTTTCATTGCATTCCATTAGCAAAATTTTATTTGTTAGGATTTTTGTTAGGATTTTATACAAGATAAAATTACATTGAATATTTATTTATAAATAAATTAAATCGGTAAAAAAAGCATATATGTCAAATTTCATTAATTATGGTCAGGTAAGACAGCTGAGCACAAGCAGGTACCACAGAACATCAACTAAAAGTATGGTGATCCCTCCTCCAACTTCGAAACAGTGAGCTACATGAGCCAGTTGGAATTTCAGTAATCGAAGAATCTAGAACAAAGAAAAATTTAATGTAGCTCGGGTTGAATGGGACTGATCTTAAATTGAGTTTTATGGAAAACTATCGCAATGCCCACCCCAAGCCTCCGCCGTTTGCATTGGAATGACTAGCACTGAAAGACGCGCTAAAGGGTCCGAAGGAGTAAGATGCAGACTGACTGCTGGATTGACTGGCAACATTTCCGCCTCCATGACCGTTGTTGGTGCTTATGGTTCCAGCCGAAGACTGAGCAAAAGTGGCCGTGTTTCCACCTCCACTGTTATGATACCTAAAATCTCAGGTAAGATTAAACCTAAGTCAGGAATGCTCCCTTTAGAATTTGAATACTGAAAATTACCCTTCATTTCCTCCGGAGTGGTAGTTGTTTTGATGAAGCAGAAGATGCCCTTTCTTGAAGCGAAGTGGTTCTCTTTTAACTCTGATTGCTTCTTCATTTTCAATTTGATCTGGGACACATATAATATTTTATATATTGGTTATATTGAGTTATTTTTATTTTCTATGTTTAACACTGTTTTGTTTCTGCAGTTTCTTTAGCATTGTTTTCGATTGTTTTGAAGAATATTTTAACACTATTTATTACATAGTGTAATATCTTTATATTTAAAACTATATGTCCACTTTATATTTAAAATATTGTTATAACATGTTTGTATGAATTTTATAAAACCAGATATTCATACTTTATGTTAATTAAAGATATATAGATAAATAGAAATGAAAAGGCCAAAAATGTAAAATTTGTTTTAGGCAGTAGTACTATAAGAGTTTTGTATCGTCAACTTTAAGCCATTAACGGTCCTAATATCTTAAACATAAAATATGTAATGGAAATTTAAATATCTATATATATACATAATAACGCATAAAGTAAGATTTGACAGAAATGATGAAATATACAGTTTGGTACTAATTTCAATAAGAAAAGTTGTAACAATTATAATTTTGAAACTAATTTTTTTTTTGCTTTTATATATATAATAAGACATGAATTTTATGTGGAAATTGGAATAATCCCGAAAACTTTTATAGGTAAAAATACTTTTTCTATGATCTTTCTTATTACTGAATTTTAAAAGTTCAATATTTCATTCAAGAATGTTGGATAATGTTGCTTTGACTCACCAGTTTGAGCAGATTCGAACTCAAGTCCAATTGAGGCGGATCTTACTAAGAGGACCACGTTGAGGAGCACGAGAACCCGGAGTAAATAAAAACTATACATTTTTATGCGTTGATGCCAAGAAATATTTAAAAATTTAAAAAGTTTTGCGTTTATTTCGGCTGATAATTTATCTGCTCTTAATGAATCTCCGATCTAAATATATATATATATATATATAAATCGGGATTTGTTTGTAAAAATGATGAAAATCAGTCTAAAATGTCTGTTACAGGTCATTCATTTTACAGTCAAGTAAGACCAAATGATGCCTTCGGAAAGAGCAGGAAATGTACGCAAGGACGTCCACACATTTTATATATGAGAAATGTGCGGATTCAAATTGATGTATTATTTGTAACAGGAAGAAATGTTTGCTCCCGTTATAAACATGCTCTGGTGGGTTTTGCTTCCCGTTAAAAAACTACAAGACAAGGTAGATTTTTCAGTTTCGTTAAGGGCTTCCCGCGGATTTTCCCGCAATTAATCTTTGGCAAGAATAGGAACCCAACAAACGATATTGCACATAAAAGGTTGTTTGACTTTGACGACCTACACTCTAAAACCAGCTTCAGAACACGCGACCCACCATCGGGCTTTCCAATATTAAATAATGGGTTTAATAATTTCAGAAAACTAATGTTGTAATGTTTCCACAATTTAGCGCTTATTAGTTGAAGTCGCGCTGTGAAAATGCAAAGGATTTTATAATGTAGAAATTTGAGAAAAGAAAAATCGAGTTTGGAAAGAAGCAAGTCGCTTAGACTAGAAATTTGGTAAAAAGAAATCACGTAAATCGGCAGAGAAAATCCTGCAGTGCCATACTTTAGGCTTGTAACGATATTATCGAAGCGAGAATAATCGAAAAATCGTTTTTAACCTTCCTTGGAGCTCAAATAATGCTCCCATTTTAATAGGTAATTAAAAATTGCTCTTGTTAATATGTCAAATGAATGAACAAGTTTGCCACTTCGGGCTATTTGAAAACGCTTTTTAAGCGGAACTGGTTTCTCTACATAATGAATTAATCAGGAGCCAAAGGACTTTCTTTTTATCAATCTGCTAAGAAAGAATTAATGAGGTTCTGCTAGTGCTGGGTTAATGTTGACAAAGGTAATAGAAATACTCCTTGGTAAAATACACGAGCATATTCGACATCGATATTCGTGGTTCTTTATTAACATAATTATAACGTAGATGACTATATAAGGCAAAAGTGATGCTTTAATCGTGGATCTAAGTTGGAACCTTCAAAAGGTCCGGATATAGAGAAAAATTGGGAATTTTTTTAATTGTACAAAATTTGATACTTCAAAATCAAGGTTGTATAGTGTTTAAGTCATTGTCTTAAACAAATCACACAATTTTTTTCGATATTCAAACGTCGATATTGAGAGAAATACACTTTGAGTTTTTTTCTTTTATTTGAAATATAAATATTCCTCACAATGTGGACCTTAAACTAACTTAAGGTCCTCATTATTTCCATATGTTCCTAACAATTTCGATTCTTCGTGCTATGTGAACGTAATTTTTTGCTTACCAAATTGTAAGCAGATTGCTGATCAACTATTTTGATGAAGATCAAATTTTGACAGCAAAATTTCCACTTTTTTTGAACGGAATTAATTTAAATTTCAAAAACATTGCTTCACTCCGAATTAATGTTTTACGATGACCAATAAGTACGTACACATGAATTTTTCAACGATACCTTTTTTTTTAATGCCAATGCCTTAGGTTAAAAGAAAATAAATGTAAAGTGAGACACTGAATACGAGTTATACTTTAAAATGTTCTCTCGTACAATAAAATGTTACACATGACAAAATACTAAAAAATACAAAATTCTGAAAATACTTTATTAAAATAATTTTCAGGTCTTAATTGAAATAGCACCTATAAAGTAGTCAAAAAGTGTTTTCCTTATTGATGTCACTGCCGATTGTCATGAATTGTTGTTTTACTTAGTATATGCTGTAGTATCTGTAAGTGGGTGTTCCATGAAAAAAAGGTAAAAATTGCTCCATTCTTGTGGCAAACCCGCTCAGAGGTCGGCGATGCAGTTTTCTGAAACGCCTCTGATACGCTGAAACATTTTTATAATTATTGTATTTTTTAAATATTTAATTAGATATTTTGCGTCAGCATCTCACTTACGAAACATTCTAGTGGATACAGCGGATATGGAGGAGGAGTAATCGTCATAGTCATCATAGGAACCGGAGAGGGAAGTTATGGCAGCACCACCGGAAACGCTGCCGCTGGCTGCGCTGCCTCCTCTTTTACCTTTCGTCGAGATAGATGCAACAGCACTTCCGACACCTGATGTGAAAGGGGGAATATCAATTCTTTTACTTCTTTTCAAAATTTTAATCTTACACTTTCGTAATCACATTTTGTGTTTCAGATGTTTTTGCGTTGGATCGATATAAGTACTTACTTGTTCGTTGCGTCGATTGTGGTTCGCATTTACCCTTCCGCATTTTTATTTTTCATTTTATTGTTATATATTAATTACATGGTCGATAACCAATTTTGTCAATTAAAATTATAAATTGAGAGCTAGTTTAAATGGAAGACAGACCAGAAAAAAAAGCATGCTTTTAAAAGGGATAGAAATTGTGTAAATGAAAGAAGTATCTACTTGACAGCAATTCCAAGTACCACATGAATGTAGTAATACAATTCCAAGTACCATCCTGTCGCAGATGAACTATATCATGTTTAATACCTGTATGTTTTTTCACTGATCCAGATGCCGTGCTGTTATTCAACGATGATGTGCCGACTACAGATGTTTCGTTACTGCTAATCGTTGTCGATGTAGCTGTTCCAACAGCGGCAGCCATCGCAGTTCTACTCTGTTTTATAGATATCTTATTCACAGTGAGATTGTTACCTGTGAGCGGTAGCATAAATTGGTTATAACATCATTAGACAATAAAATTTATGGATGTATATTTATTACGGGTGATAATCAAATGAAATACATATTCCTTTTGTCGAATACAAAAATAATTAATTATTCTGAGAGAGCTGGAAAATAAACTTTTTCTTTGTTACCGGTAGCGTTTGCTGCCACGTTTGCCGTTGCCTCTCCATCGACAGACACTCCCACAGAAATATCTCCATTTTCGGAGCCTGTTGAAAACGCGTCCAAAGTGCCGTTTTCGTTTAACGAATGGGCTGCGCCGCTGCCAGTGGCTATGCTGACAACTCCGGAGCCGTGCACTTCACCAGTTACTGAACCAACGGAATCCTCTGCAGAGAAAATATCATTCTCATTTAGTTAGCATTATTATTCTTAAAATTCATGTTTTATTTCGAAGAGAGGTACGAAACCTTACCATAGTTAATGTTCCCAGAGCCGGTTATTGAACCATTTGCACTGATTGCTCCTGCTGCCGCGGTGGCCCCTAAAAATTAATGAGGCAAATAAAATTGAAAACTTTTTTGAAAAACAAATCATTTTCGTTTCATTTTCTGCTTTTTATTAATAAATCGGCTTAATTCTGTGCATTAGATCTTTTTTTTACTCAAACGGAATTACTGAAGAATATACATATGTTTATAAGTTTATAAAACTTTGATTCATGTATCAAAACTTGATGTTTTGAATAATTTTCTTTAACAATGGTTATTTCACCAAATACAGCAATTGAAATAAGCTCAGAAAATTTTTGGCACTGATATTTTCCTCATATATTCTCTATCTATTAAAATATATATAGATGCTAGTTAATATTATAGTAATACCTTGACCAACAGCTACCGCTGAAAATATGTTTTCATTGTCCTGATTATTTTCGGATACTATAACTCCGGCCAATGCTGTTTCATCTGTAAGTTGAAAACGCATTTTATAATACTTAATGTAAGTTTAGAAATGAAAAATATTGTTTGAATGTTTGAACTTACTAATAAGAGTGAAATTATCCAGTTGAAATTCTTCTCCTTTTGTCCATAGATATGATTTTTCTAATTCAAGAGTTCCCTCAACTCCTCATAAAAAATATTAAAAATAACATTAATATCATTAACCGAAGTAATTACTGTAAAATCTGAATTTGCGGCTTTGCAAGAGATCCAAATTGGTGCGCGTGTCGCGCCTATAATAAAATTAATCTGCAATTTGCTTGCAATAATGTTTCTAAATTGATCGATTTGCGTTTTAGTTATAAACATTGAAATTTTCTTTATTTACATTTAAATCGATTTAACTGATGTATATGTTTATCAGCTAAAACATTATGAGAAAAAGTATTTCATGACATTATTTTTCGTTCGAATCACAATACGTATCAGATGATAATACGAAATATCAGTTTATTTAAAACTTTTTTATTTAGGCGATGAATTAATTTTCTAATTCTTTTGAGCAATCTTTTTGATATTAATTTTTTGATTTTTACAAATTTTTTGGGGATAATGTGCATATTTCGTACATTCCTTTATAATGGGAATATTAACGTTCCAAATTAATGTTTTTTATACATACATTATATATCTACATTATAAACTTTTAATTTCAAAAATATTTCACCTGTCCAACAGACATTATCAAAATTTATTTTTGAAATTTAAATTATATTACTTAAATTCTATTCAAATTTAAAACATCAAATTCGTTAATATGACTTGAAGAATATTTGAGGAATGGGTAAAACGGCGATATAAAGTAAAATATGATAGGAAGAGAAAATATTCTTACCGAAAAAGCTGAATTGGTAAATCACTATTATGTATAAAATAATAAAAATATAAGTTGATTTTTTCATATTTTTCGAATTCGAACTAGCTTGATGAAAGGATATAATTAAAAACGGTGAATTAAGATCATTAACAATGAACATTTTCGTTTCATGTTCCGCTTTTTGCTAATAAACTGGCCCAAATTCGGAAATGATTTGATACGATTAAAATTCGATGCAGAGAAAAGAGTAATTTTTCATTAAAAAAAAAAAAAAAAAAAAACTGCTGAGCAAAATAATCACAATTTTCGTTCTGCTTTGCCGACAGCGGAGATTTTTTTCCATTCACCATGCATCAATATTCCATTCACATACCAAGGCTGAGTTGGACAACTCTGTCAAGAAGACACGAGACAGACGTCTCGTCGAATTACTTGTGCATACTTAATGTTTGTACCACTTATTAGTGATACTCCGACAGATGAAGAGGCAGACGAATGACGGAGGTAACATGTGGTAATCAGTTTTGCAGCAGGATTCATTTCGTTTTTTTTTTGAGTAGGTAAAACCTGGATCGTTAATAAAGAATAAAATTTTGTGAAAACTAAAATTTTTAAGTAGAACATTGCCAATATTCAGTCAACATCATTGACCTTTCATTTGCATTCCCGAATCTTCGCACGTAGCTTAAATTTACGTTGCATTCGCGTTAGCTTAACTTTACAGGGCGTCAATGCAAACTTTACCAATAAACTCATGGAATGAAAATTTCCGTATTTAGTGATTTCAGTAGTTGCGAATTAGTTTTTCCAAATATTTATTTCGTAAAATTCTTGTATGATAAGGATATCTGGACGTGGTTCACAACGGGAATGCCGAAAAAATCGGTTCCAGTGCGATGAGTGCTATGAATTTGTAGAAAACTTCGGGCGAGGACAGAAAGCAGGAACCCTGCACAGGGAGCGGGGTAAAAATCAGGTTTTTGGCGGGCAGCGATGGCATCAGAATTTTCTGCCATAGCTTACTAATGAAACATTTCAGAGCAAACGAGCATCTAAAGGTCAGAAGCTTCGGCATCGCGGACGTAGCCGATGCCGCATTAGAGTTCATTACACGTAACAAGCCTGACTTGAGGTTTTTTTCATTTTCCCTGCTTAAATAATCTTTTTTTAAATTGGTTGCTTTTCAAAGCAACCTTCTTACATTCAGCGTTCATGGTTTAGGGTGTTTCAAGCTTAGTTTTGAGAAAACATCGATACTTTGGTGACTTTTTGCATTACGTGTTCGGCCTTTTAAGTTTAAAACAAGAAAACTGCGATCGAGACTTTGTCAGTCTTAGGAAAATCGTCGCTTAAAGTTCGATGGGATAAATTGTTTGGGAGCAATTTATAGGTATTATAACTTTAATCTGCGAATTATAAGAGCGCAGAAGTTTCATTGATCCGTTCAAAAATAAAAATCTTATGATGAGAACCTGGATTTTTGTCTGTTGCTATAAACTTTATTCGATTCTTTCCTCGGTAAGGCATTTCTTTTGCTCGAAGATCACTCTCCATTACGTCAAAGTTTTTCATTATTTCAATTTCAGGTTCTAAGGCGTCATTATCTTCAAATACCACCGTTTTCGTTGACTCAGGCTGCCATAAAAAGCATCTGCAGAAATGAAAGGGGTAGAGTTTCGCCAACTGTGCTGTTTTGCCCTGCTTCTTCATCGAATCCCATAAAATTAAATAGCATCCATAATAATGTTCCATATATGCACACATCAAAGAAGCTCACATCTTTATTCGGGATTAATCGAAGCCAAACACTCTAACTTCTAATAAAACTCAGAAATTTAAGTGTGTAGTACATATATTAAACAGAGGTGTTTCGAAAAGTCGAAAACTGAAAGAGAATTGCATGTTGCTAGGAACACATATCCCTTTAAAGTTGTTTAAGGACTTTTTGGAATAACATTTTTGTTTCTGTGACATAGTATAATAAAGTATGAAGCATTAGATATATTTACGTTGCAGATGAATGTGCAAAACTTTCAACAATGATAACATTTGACGTCATGTGTATTTTCTTGCAGCCGAATTAAGCCGAAAATTGCTAGTGATCCAGAATGTCAGCTACATCATTCTATTCTAGCAAATTATGATTGTTATATTTCATTAATGACATTGAAAGTGGATTTTTCTAGCGTTGTGCGCTCAGATATGAAATCCCCAGAATTTCAACAAGTTATTTTTAACTTATATAATGTAATTATTTATTTTACTTACTATATATAACTTAACTTTCTGACTCGATGAAACCCGGGTATAATCGCGTTGATAGCAAAGAACATCCAAGGGCACGATGATCCATCTTCCAGTTTTTTCATCTCCTGCCGAAGAAATGCTTGGTAAGGTCATGGTCGCTGCTATTAAACATCTCCATTAATTATAATTAATTTTCTGCTTATGAGCGGCTGATATTTAAGATTTTTCTATTAATTTCAAGTCATATACTTAAATATTAAAACGGAAAATTTGAATCTGATGGTAAACTGAGACCGATAGACATAACATTTATAGAGATTTAAATGAAATAAAGGTTAATAATGTTGTATCTTAGGTTGTTGAAACCTCTTCCACGACGAAACATTTCAGAAGTTTAGTTTCCCAAATTTTCTTTTTCATTGTTCCTACGACGACCATGCACTACTAATATTCATAGGACCATGGTTTAGCCATGAGCGGGGAAAAACCAAATTAATCATGACAATGAGTTTGTAATTTTTCATATAAATCCAATGAATTACATCGATTTATTTTTATTTGAGATGTTAAGATTTTTTTTCGAAAACTTAGAAAAAAATCCAAACCATTTCATTTCACTGTTTATCGGCCTTTCATTTCCTTAAGTAGACGTATAAAATTGTGTATATATGTATAAAGTATGTTGGTGTTTGGTGATATATAAAATATCGTAGTAGAGTTCTGGAGTTTTTCCTCAATTCGACATCTGCATTAGTTTCAGCCGAAAGCATCAAATTCTCTTTGAAATAGGAGTTACTGATTCTTAAGTCATATTACTTCAACGAAATGCAAAATTTAATTTTCATATTTTATGAATTAATACAAGAAAGAAAAAGTGGCTCATCTCTTTTATTTTTTTTTTATCGGTCGGTTTTAACAATTAGTTTCGATTCGAAAGGAACAACAGCAGCTGCAGGTAGCCATTTTAAGCGGAACAATATCTTAAAATTTATGAAAAGGCTTTAATCCCATATGTCTTTATTTTCGCATTTTATTATGATGAAAATAATCTGAGTTTACAGCAAATAATGCAATAACAAATCATCCAAGCTAGTCATTTTTTGTTCCACAAAAACAATTGTAAAATAGGGCTTGAAATGTAGGAAAAAGTTTTAAAAATTAAAAAGGTGATAGAGCAGCTTTTATCTCTCTTTGTCAAATGGAGCTATTGAATTCCTTATTAATTTTTCATATTACCTAAAGTAGATTTTTGACATGACACTAATCTGGTTCGGAATTGGTCTTGATTTTGCCCGAAATTTCGTTTAGATGGATCAAATTCCGTGACACATTGATCTGCTGACCCGCAAAGCTGGTATCGCTGTACGAAATTACGCTCATGGATAGAAACCACAACAAACGATTGGACCTTATTGAAAATAAATTACTTTTAAAAGCACAATATCCTGACCATTCTGGGATCTTCCACTTAAGATCCGTATCGAAAATAGGCGAAGTATATTGGTCTCTATCAAAGAATCCTGCTTTACAGTTAGGGAACAAAGGATATTTTAAGTATCGTGTTTAAGTCACATTGATCAGGGCTTGCTCAAGCATGCTCGAAAGAATATCACTGGCAGTTTGATTTAGTGATCGCATTCCTTGGCTCTATACGGAATATATTATTATCCTCACGCAAAATATGTTTTTCGGGATGATTAAGAACGGAGAAAAGAAGGAAGAAAGGAAAATGTCTGAGAAAGTGCGCTTCGACTGACCGAACCTCGTAAGATGTCGATGAGGATAATCCCAAGATTCGAGCATCATTCACTTGATAAGTGTTGGGTTTTCCTCAACAACATTCAAATCTGTATATAAGTCAACTTGACAGGTATCTTTGCAACTCTTTAAAGTTGCTCACTGTTTTGAGTGGTGTCCGGTGTCTCTCAGTCGCGAACAAATCGTTGATTCAATTGAACGAGGAATCTTTAGCGAAAAGGTAAGATTAAATAATTATTAATTAAAGGAAATAAAGGTTAGGTTCATCATTTAGGTTAAAGAATTTGTTTGATTCAAAAACTGAATTAACATTAAATTTTTTTAGATCTTTAATTGATGAAGTAAAAGTACATAATTATATTTTTTGATTATCATTTTTTTTCCATAAAATTTGGAATGTTTTTATTTATTAATGCAAAAATTACAAATACTATAAAAGATTTTCACTTAATACGTAAAATTTATATATATTCATATGGTGATAAGTTGATTTATAAACAAGATTCTTTCGACTTTTAAAAAAATTGGTTATTTGTTCTAAATTTACCATATACATATATATATATATTTTCGTTATAAATGCAAAGTTTTTTAATTCATACGGTTATCGAAAAACTTAATTATGATATTTCGTGAACCAATTATTGTCTTTAAATTGTTTACAACAATTTATTTTATCATCCTTGACTTATAAGAGTCTCTTGATAAGTATTTCTTTATAGCATAGTTAGGTTAATACAGGATAAATCAGACCGAATATGTAAATACTTTCGATCTTTGAAGTTCAAAATACTCAGTAGCTCCCGCCTGATTGCTTTAATATTCATGTAATTCGATAAAGAGGAAAATTATAGAGACATTAACCGATTGGGATAGCATCTTTATTTTTTCCCTTAAAAACAATAAATTAAAAATATTGACCTCTCCATTGGCTTTTCATTCTTGTGTTGCGTCTCCAGTGCCAGCTGAATTGGGGCAATGCCAATATCAAATGTTGTTCCATTAAAACACTATACTCCGATGCTGAATAGTTGGATAATAAAAATTTCCCAAGACGAAGTAATTTTTTATGTGCAAAACCCATTATTTCTGTTTTACGAGACATCCTGTATATTAATTGGCGATAACATGTATGCCTAAAGTTTTTTTCTAATTATGTAAAAAAATTTTCCGCTCTCATGGTAAATATGTTAAAATAATTTTTAAGTTCTAAGATAATTTTTTTTCTTCACATATTGTCTATTTAATTTTAATTTTTACAATAATCCTTATTTAAATTAAAATGAGATTATTTCCTTAAAAGAGAAAATTATTTTTTTTTAATGATTCAGAAGCTAATATATAAATGAAAAAGAATTATTTCTCGAGAAACTTTTTTACTTTTAACAATAACTTTAATTTTTTACGATGTATTTTGTTGATAAAAACAAAAAAAAGCTTTTAAATTTCACAGAACGAATCTTATAGACTCAAATGTCAAATATTATTCGTTTTAATAACAAATATATCAATATATTTTCTGTATATAATTGCTATAAAAAAAACTCCCAAGTCGGATTTTTAATCGTACCCTTCAACTGGATATAATAATATTATTCAATAAAATCATCAGTTATATGCTAAACCGACTGTTTTCTCAAATATGCATGGAAATGGACTGTTATTGATTATCTGATGGTTCTCTAAACCTGATATATTGGAATTTAAAATTTCTGAATTAAATGTATAAAAGGTAATTTACTGATATATATAACTACTTAGCGTTATTTTGATGTTATAATAAATATCAAAGATTTGTTATATTATGAAAATATTATCCAAACGTAAATAATTTATAAAATTAAATTAAATCAAGAAATTTTTTAGTCTTAAATCTTGAAAAAAATTTCATAAATGGTATTTGATTTAGATAAATATACACTATCATTCCTATCAATACGTTCGCATTACGATTTTAATTATAATGAAGAACGTTTAAATTAGGTATAAATATTAAATATTTGCCTTTTATAGATTTTGATATTTACATCTATTCTTAACTCTTAGCATTGATAATGTGAACAAATATAATTTAACTTTGCGATATTGTACTGCATAACTATTTTATTTAGATTCATAAAGAAATAATTTGTATTTAACATCCACTTAAATTTCGATACGGTAAAATAACTTTTATAAGTAATTGTATATATATACTTCATGAATATGCTCGCATAAATAAATGTACACTTAACATTTGTGAGATAATTTGCCATTATTAAAATGTTCTTATTACATCCGCTTAAATTAATGTATATTTCTGTATCAAAATCTTAAGTTCAAGGTTATTTTTCCTCTGGATTTATGAATCGATTACAATAAATCTGTACAATAAAATTGTAATCATTTGCAACTGCAAAATTTTGTTAATTTTTCGCAGCCTAATTTTTTATTTGAAAATATATTCATGTGTTTGAATATATAATCAAAATCGAATATGAAATATATAATCAAAATTTTATGATAAAATTAATCCATTTGGAAATTCATATTTCAAATACCTTATAATGGACTCTTAATAATAGAATTTATTTCGTTCTACGAAGATTCCCCTCTATTGTCAAGCCCTTTAATATCGATATATTTCGTAACACTTAAAAATGTGTATACCATTTTGTACTTGATTAGGGGTATACGAAAAAGATTCTGATAATTTATTAAAGTAGTGGACAAAATTTTAATTTTATATAGTTGGTTTCCTTTAGGCAATAATAAGAATTAGCCCGTATTTTTCTTGTACTACTGGTTCTTCAGTGAAATTCCAATTTTGAAAATTAAAAAAATGACAAGATTGTGTATAATGCTAATGGCAGCTCTTTCTTCGCTTCAAAGTAATTTTCCATGGTCGATTCACATGAAACATTAATAACATCTAACGGTAAAGCACTGTCCGCATATAAAAAAGACAGAACATTTTTTTTTATAAGATAGTAACTAAGATGTGGATCATGACAACTGGAAATTCGGACTTTGAAACTATATTTATATGTATATATTGAGATTGTATGTTCGCAGTTGTTCAAGTTTTAGTCTAACTCGTAAGAGATTTTAAGATTATTTTCTGTTGTTAAATGTGGAACTTTTCTTTTTTTAATTGTGAGTGTTGCATCTCTGAAGATTAGCCTCAGCGCGGCTTTTCTAACTGAATGATGAAGTTTGTATCGGGAGGTGTGACACTAATTTTTAATTTTCCCATTTACGTGAATGAAGACATTTTCACTGGAAATCGCAGACATTGTCCCGATGGAACAATATTGCTTATAAGAATTCTAGGGCAATTGAACGAACACACTCCACAATATATATAATCCAGCTAATTGATAATTTAGGAGTGTATTCTGAGGAAAATTCTTTCCGGTTTTAAACTATGGAAAAAACTACAAAATAACAGATCTTATTTATAAGTTTAAGTATAAATGTGGTTATCCTTGAGAAAAAGAGTCCTTCACATTTGAACCCCAAACACCGAATAATTATATAATGTGAAATTGTCAAATATATTAATAGGGCATTATAAGGATTTTGAAGCTGGCTCCTAGTCTGTTAGAAAAGGTTAAAATGGTAGTGAAAATCTTTTTACAATCTATATTATAAACTAAAAAACATAAATTTAATTTATATATATATTAAGAAAAGAACATTTATTGCATGTGAAAATTTAGAAAAAACGAAACATCAATACGAAAGATTGCTTAAAGTGAAAAATCAGTAAAGGAATAATTACGGATTTAGAAAAGCAATGTAATTTGAAGAGTATAGTTTATATTTACAAATGTAATATTGGTTACTGAGAAAATCATGTACGTTTTTATGTAGCGGTGAAATGTGTAAATAATTCAGTCCAAAGTGATAAGAAAACTGCTTGTTTTTTATTTTATAGGTGATACTTAAAGTAGCCCGAAAAAGAATTCGGCATGAGGACCACGGCAATCTTTTCGGTCGTATTAATGGCCTTCCTTCTGGATCCTATTCAAGGTGTGCATCACCATCATGAATCCCAAAAGTCAGGTTATGTACACATGGTTCATAGAAGACATTTAACTCCTCTTGGAGACCTCTTACATAATACTGCAAAGAAACTTCTTAGCCCGCTCATTGGACCATCTGGTTCGAAATCGGAAAGTCAAAGCTTTAGCATCAGCGGTAATATCTTAGGTTTGTTAAAGGTTTCTCATCATATACAAAAAAGAAAGTCAAGAGCCGATTTTTATGGCTGCCGACCAAATTCGAACATCAAACTAATGCTTTGACCAGTCAAAATAGTGCCTTTATCCAATATCTCGACACGCCTTCTCGGTTCTAATCTGGTTTAAAGTCTTGCACCAAATGAAGACGTATTTGTGGTTTGATTTTAAGAAAGTTAATTCATAATCAAACGTTTATGAAGCACAATTTTACTGACTGAGTCATTTGATATTTCTTTACAGGAATCGGTGGCAGCATTTCCAGTTCAAGAAGCTCTTCGCAATCCACGGGAGGATACACTCAAGCCTCAAGTGGATCCCAGTCTCAGAGCTCCGGCTTTGGAGGTCCCGGATACTCAACTTCCAATTCCGGTAGTTCGTCCCAGTCTTATGGTGACGGAGGCTTTGGCGGACCCGGTTCCCAATCCCATTCTTCCTCTTCCTCTTCCTCTTCTTCTTCTTCTTCTTCTTCTTCTTCTTCCTCGAGTTCCGGAGGTTCGGGATTTTTGGTTCATGATCAACATTTCCCTGTACAGCAGGGAGCGATATACCCTGGACAAAATATACCACTATCTGGGGGCGGATCAACATTACATTCTCAGACTCCAGTTCTACATGGGGGAAGCTACGGTATTGCCAATCCCAAGTATGAAATTCAAAAAATACCTGGTTACGGTGTCTCTAATATGTTTGGTAATACCCAAACGGGTAGTAAACAAGACGAAACATTGGTCGTCGTGGTTCCTTCTGGTTCCGTTTCCTCCGGTTCTAACCAATTATCAGGATCGTCTTCTAATGCCTATGGTGGCAGTTACAATCAAGGTTACGAAGGTATCGGAGGAGGGGTGCCATCTCTTCCCGTTAAGAATTCGGAGTCGCTTTATGGATCGTATAATCAAGGGAATTATGCATCTCTGTTTGGTCAATCCGCAAAGAAACCTGAAATAATCGAAGTTATAGTTCAAGAACCCGCACATAATAGCGGACCGGTTATAAAACCTCCAAATAAATATTCTCCTGGAACCCTGGGTTACCAAACAGGTAATGCTGGTGCATCTTACGGAGGACACAAAATTAAGCATCACGGTGGCAGCAGCAATCATTATAATGAAGGTTTTTCGAGCGGTAGTGGACTTGGATTTGGTAGCGGTCAAACTCAGACAGGAAGTTATGGAAATGAAGGTTTTCTTGGACATGGAAGTTTAAGTTCGCATACAGGCAACAAGCAAACTTTGAGTTATGGTCATCAAAGCGGAAGTGGTGGTAAGTTATATTTTCCAGCCACTTTATGTGGGTGAAGGTGCTAGAAAACATGAAGCAGGTTTGATTATTTTCAGCAGGTAATTTGGGTTTTGGTTCCCCTGTTGGGCATGGCGTATCTACTTCACAAACCCAGTCTGGTTCGAGCAATGTTGCCAGTGGCGGAGGACTCGGAGGCGGATATGGACTAACAGGGGTCAAGGGCGTCGCCGGTGGACAGCCGGGCTCTATTGACTATTCATCAGGGAACTTCGGTTACGGATCTAATGTGGGGCATGGATCCAGTAATGTCGGCGGTGGTTACGGACCAACAGGAAACAAGAACATTGGTTTAGGACAGTCGGGCATATCTGGCATAGGGCACGGAGGATCTTCGCAAAGTCAATCAAGTTCGAGCAGTTCCAGTGGAGCGAGCGGTGGATATGGCTTACAGGGCAACAAGAACGTTGGTGGCGCACATTCCGTCACCGGTGATTATTCCTCGGGCAACGTGGGCTTTGGATCGGGTGCGGAGCACGGAGCATCGTCTTCGCAAAGTCACTTTGGCTCAGGTACTTCCTCCGGATATACTGGATATAGTCAAGGCGGTGGATACGGTGGAAGCGAAAAAGTTGCTCTCGGCCAGACAAATTTGGGAGGAAGCGGCTACGGAACTCACCACAGCGGATCGGGGACATCCTTCAACAAAGGAGGGCAAATATCGAATTTTCCGACGACAAATCCAATCGATGAATCCATTAGGGAGGTGTTCGGAACCGGTGGATCACATTCTTCATCTCAAAGTCAGTCCAGCTCTTCTTCTGGAAGTCACGGAGGTTCCGGCAGTCAATCTTCCAGTCAGTCATCAAGTCATTCGGGTAGTGGGGGCGCTGGGGGTTCAAGCAGCCAGTCTCATAGCGGAGCATACACTAAAGGTGGCTCTTCAGGTTCGCACAGTTATTCATCCTCGGCTAGCAAAAGTGATGTACTTATATTTAATTAATGTATTTTAAATCGTACGCGATACATTTAATTATGTGTGATGGAAAGATGACAATGAACATTTTTATTTTACAAACTACTATATAAATCCTGTTTGAATGGTTAAGTATATTTTTTTATAAATTATGATATTAAAAAAAAAATGGCCCCTTTTACAGGGTTATTATATGTTGATATCCTTCGTGATAAAATTAAATTTTAGAAAAGAAATTAAAAAATACATGTTAACAGTGCAGATTGAATGTCCGGAAAACAATTATCCGAACAATCATATTAAGCGAAGATCAGATTTTTTACCTTCGGCTATCGGTAGCAATTTCTGGTTTGAATGCATTTCATGCGACTTGATTTCTCAGGTGTATTCTTCAGTAAAAAATAAACTTTTTTTTTCCTTCAAACCGGAATTTTATATTGCATACAATTCATCCATCTCATGATCTGTTAATCACATGGAGGCAAAGATATTATCCATGAACTGCGTGCACGGATGTACTGACGATAATTGGAGCAATTTTCAAATACGGTTTCTTCTTTGAATTTCTGCGTGCGGACGCAGATACCCGACGGCATAAACCATTTTACAACAATTTCGTACTACCTTCCGTGCGATATTACCAAAAACGTAGCATCCGTTAAACGGTGTAACCGTTATTAGCGGAAAAATTTTTTACAAGGTACAAGTTCCAGAAAGCGGTCGACATAATTTAAGTTCTTCATCATGCTGCCTTTGGCTGCGTACGTTCACAATTCCGCGACGGAGTTAATTCGCTTAAAAACTGCTTAATACTAAAAAAAAAAAAAAAAAAAAAATCCCCTCCCTCCCCAATGCAGCGAAAATTGCTCATTTCCTTATTATAAAGAACGGCCTGACCTTAGTTTCTTATCAAGCGGCTGCAGGCCTAAAATCAGCTTGTGTAAACTGCAGTACTGATTAGCAAATGACAGTTACCCTCAGGCTTTATGGAACGGAGTAGCTGACGACAGGATGTGGACCGGGAGCATCTGAAGCATCGGAAAGCAAATAATAAAAAAATTAAATTAAAAGCGAAAAAGAAAATGAAGTATGTAATTAGAGCTTAAAACGCAGATAGGTTCTTCTGAAATCCATTCCGGCGAAGCTCAGCACGAGCAGAAAGAGCGTGAGGAAAATGGAGTAGAATCGCTCATCCTCGATTAACCGGAATTCGGGCATTTTATGGTGGGGCAACATTCCGGATAGGATTTCTTCAGATCTCCTTGAATGCGCTGGCACTGTCCTTCCGCTTTGACATATCCGCATCTGCATCGCAGAAAAGAGAAAGAAATTTTAGCGCGAGTAAAAGGTACGATGAGCTGCTGAGGTCAGAAAGCTTGGTCAATTTGTAACCGAAGAAAAATTCATCACAAACGCGTTTCGCGTATCCGTTAAATGAGGGTTTTATTCCACTGCGATGAAAAGCCGAGTGCTAAAATTTTTCCACGTGCGAGACGACATAAAACTTACGAGGTCTCGGTGATCTGCATTTTGGTATCCTCCACCAGACCGCTGCAAACTCTTTTGGTGCAGGTTTTGTCATTTCTTTTCATTACTTCTCCTACATTGTAGTACTTCTTTTCCCACTCGTTGTAGCACTGACGCGGATGATCTGCGAGTAACAGGAAAAAACTTCGATGTAAAAAAAAAAAAAAAAGAAAACTCGACAATTCGATTTAATAATTTTTCTGATTAGTGGCTTTATATTTGGGTTTATTTCGTTGAATCAAGAATGTTATTCAACAACCTGACACAATATCGGGAGTATAAGATCATGGTCAGACGATGACGGGGCCAGAATGCCATGCGAAAATATTATTCGAATAATTAGTTAGAAGATTTAAGCTAATTTGGTTCAGTTTTCACAATAAATTGCATCTTTTACTTATTTAAATTTTTGCCCTTAATTTATTTGCTTAAGCTATCCTATCCAGACACGGAAACACTCATTTACAATTTCAGAGCAGGGAATATAGTATCGGAATTGTAAAAAAACGAAGCCGGATCAGTAGGATGAGACAACTTTGGTGGCTTACCAGGATTTTCGTTTTGAAGTATGATTTGCTGAATGCATTCGGCGCCCAAAAAGAAGAAAAATAAAATAAAAAAATATTTCATCTCGATTGAAGTTTACTCTGACAATACACGCGCTGAATTGACAGTCGACCTCAGATACAAGTCTTTCCTCTCTGCTCTTCTCTGTAATTATATAATTTCATCGTGATATATATACAATAATCGCATCAATTTGTGAATGAACTAAGTGAAACAATTACAAAGGTCACTGTGTAGTTTAATCTCAAAGAAGTAAATAAAATTACACTTCCTGAAAATTTCAGTTATCATCATGTGCCATAAGTGTCAAAAGTTTCCGATATAATCCACGCACCCTTTTTAGAACCAAATTATTGCTTTTCTTGCAATATCTCGTTCTTCTGTGATCCTAAGATAGTTCTGACGTTAGTCACATTGTGACAGAATACCATTATCCAAAAAGTAATATTCCGCTACATGCAAAAAATAAGTATCAGTTTCGATTTTTACAGGAACTATCCTTTTTTTTTAAAACGCTGCAATTTGTAACACTGTGAATTCAGCTAAAGATAAGAATTTTTACATGAGACCGTCAAGGTCTGCAGGAAGCATGCGGTTAAGAAGAAGAACATTCGAAATGAAGTTGTCTGGAAACGAGGACATTGCCACACCAATAACTTTCCTCTTCAAAACGCTGTCATGGCAGCGCCGGAAAACGTTTGCTTTTTAATTTTGACTGCAGGATTGCAAGAGTCGAACCTCGTTAATACATTCATCCCGGGAAATATCCGGCAAACAGTATCTGCCAATTTTTCGCATATATATATGAAGAATTTTTTTCAGCATTTCTGATATTTAACCAAGATTAACTGTTTTTGGTTTATTAATTTTACAGTAGGTTTTGCATCTTTTGGTACATTCATTTTAAAATCATTTTAATGCAAAAAATTTCAGAAAAATCATAGTCAATAAAACCTTAGCTACTTTTTAAGCTGCTGAAACAAACTCAGACACGTAAATCTAAAATATCGCTCATTATGGATTGTATAATTCACGATAATATCCTTGAGTATATTTTATCAGTACTGTATAAAATTCGCATGTGGGCAAGCAATAAAAGATGCTTTTTCTTGAAGTATTTTTATTTTACAAACTAAGACAAGAATAGTATATGATTTTAAAAAATATGATTTAGATTTAGTACATGAATGAAACAATAAATATTCTTATATATTCTCATAACACAGACATATTAATTAAACCCATAATCGATGTAGAGTTATCAAAAACAAAATTTAGAACATTTAAGAACATTGGGTGTAAAATGTACTCTGTATTTTATTGTTAGTTTTTTAATAGTCAAACATTTTGTATTTTACATTAGGGCTAAAATAACAATTTCGTCATATATTTTTTACTTCAACCAAGTATGGCCCTAGTTTTCTTAAATATATATTAAAATATACATGTTTATATGTTTATTTTAACAAACGGATTTCGATCAAAGATTTAATCGACAATGTAGCTTCTTAGAATAATGAATATTATAGTTTATATTGATTCTTAAGACGTTGGTTTTATGATTTTAGCACTGGAGCAGTGCTCGTTATTACTATTTAATAAATTATAATCGAAATGATGTGTATCACGGTGGAGAAGTGACGTTGCCTTCGAGTGTCCGACATACGATTCGCGGACAGCATTCCGGATAAGGCAGCGAAAGGTCCTGGGCAAGCTCACAGCCGGGTAGCATCATCAGGTTGGCGCCGCATCTGCAAGAAAAAATTATACACATACACGCACACGCATATATATAAATGTAATCATAATGTTTCTCGGAAGTATGGAAAAACCAAAGTGAAACTTACGTGACTATTTCGACGATGACTTCGTAGTCCGTTTGACGGCCCCAACAAAGCACTCGACTGCAGGTATTGTTCTCGCTGGCCATTCTTTCTTTGAAATTACGAAAGACGCCATCAATTTCGTCGTAACATTGATTTTCATGTCCTAATAAGAAGAACAGGCAAAATATTTTTAATAAATATTTTAGACATAAATGAGTATGGTAAGTTAAGCAGAGATGCATGACGAGAGCTGTAAATCATTAAAGCAGAATGATTCTTCAATCCGATAATAAGATTCAGTTTCAAACACGATGAAGATACAATAATATGTATACACTTTATGCCTAAGCGGCAATGTCATCTGCTATAAATATATTTAAAAAAATTTAACTGTGGTTATTCTGCCTGGTTTTAATAACATTCTAATATAATAAATCCTTTTTAAAAAAACACTGAGCGGAAAATTTTAATGAATACTTTTATTTAAATATAAAGACGATACAATAAAAATTTTCTGGTTAAAATATGAGTCATGTATTCAAATTAATACACTTGCATAGATGAAGAACCGAGATATGTTGTTTCATGTGAAAATGAAAATTCAATATTAATTCAATTATTAAAAAAATAGTCATAAATTTACATACATTTAAATAGTATTTAATAATTTATAAATCTAAATTTATTATTTAAATGATGCCACATGGATTCTTTTTTTACAATTTTAATTCCAAGTGATGAGAAAACAAAAAGATCAATATGCAAATTTTAAAATCTAATTAGTATAATCGTATATAGACTAGCTAACTTATAACATTTGCACGTTATGTTCATTTCAAAGCTGGAGTTAGGTTATTTATTAATGACTCGTTCACAATATATGGGCGTTATTTAAATGTAAGAGCCAGTCCCGGACCGAAAAAAGGTAAATTGCTTTATTCAAATTGTTTTAAATGTCATTTCGGTTGTGATTTTTTTTCTTTTCTTAAATAAACGAATTTGAAAAAAAAGATTTGAAATTTTTCCTGAATTGCACAAATTCTCACCTGGAGTTTCTTGCTGTACCATGTAGTAGACGCTGCATCTTGCACCAAAAAACAAACTCACGAGCAGTACAAGTGAAAAATTCATGGTGAAACTATAATAATCGCAAAGCACTTAGCCAAGTGGAACAAAGCAAAAGCAATTTATTGACGCTGATAATATAAGATCAGGGACTTAACATTCTTCCTCATTTATGTGGGCCATGCTAGGCTATTTTCTTCTTAACCTTCGACAATTTATTTTAATTGTGCTCGACCTAAATAAGGAAAAAGAAGGGTACTTATACAATTATATAATTATAATATTTCTAACTTTTACCTAAGTTACATTATATTCTCAAATTTTTCCTTTTATTAGTCAATTCCTTTCCATTTGTTAGTGTTTAAAATTATCTTAATGTTGAATGTTTCCAAATTTATTATTTAAATTTTAATTTCTGTTAACAATTGTCGAATTTTGGTGTACAAGAAACTGTTTCAAACAATTCGGTGCTTTAAATTTCAAAAAATTTTGACTGAATTCGAGAAAAAAAATTTTCATGGTTTATAAGATATATAATATTTAAAAATATATTCAGGAATTATGCTTCATCTGTAAAAGTGTGCATGTATAGGTCTAAATATATATATGGGACATTAAATAAATTGTGCAAAAAAGCTTTTTTGATAAAATTTATTTTTAATTATTTTTAAAAGCTTTAGCTTATTAAATTAATGATAACTCTTACCTGAAAATTTGATATTCATCTTCTACACAAAATTATATTTATATTTATTAAATACAGAGCATTATTTAAAGTCGATCCTAAATAATTTTTATACCTGCATAATGTAAATAAAAGTCGAAATTGTAGTTTGCATAGATTAATGTCAATTCTTTATTATTGAATTTTTAGGCCTTAGTCTTTTAAATTGATATCTAATACGATTTAACTTAAGACATCTATGCTATATAATAATATCTCACTCTGTTATTTTCTAAATTCTAATTAAAATTTTTCATCCATTGTGAAAAAGGCTGGATTCTTTCGCTGCTTGATGAATATTTGATTAAATATTAGCTTTGACTTTCGCCTAATGAATTTGCAATATATCTGATAGAAATATATGAAATTTCATCGCCGTAATTACTGAATACATTGTGAAAGTTAAACAGTGATTAGCTAATTGTGAGAAATAATTGTAATACTAAATTATTAGTAAAATACATTGCATTAATCGAGATTTCTAATAATTTTAAAATTGATTGAGCGCATATTTATTAATGATATTTCATTCGTAATGTAATTTTCTAGTCGATAACAAGCAAAAACTGATTAATAATGAAACACTTTAAAGAGAAAAATGAAAAAACTGAAAAAGCGAAAACGTTAACTCAAATGATTTTAACTAAAATCGAAAATTTAATTAAAAATAAATTTACACAAAATATTTTTGAGTCATTTTTTAAAATATTTTTAATCATTTTAATTTTCTATACCTTTGGTATGTAAAATTGTTTGATCGAGACCGCTGCACATATTTCAGCTAATGAACCAACAATAATTAATTCTTCAGTCACATACACCAACTTGAACAACTCTGAATCTAATAAAAAAACCTTATATAATTTAATAAGATAAATGTAATTTCCCAGAATAGTTCTGGAATTCGAGTGGGTAGACTTGAATATTCGATGTTTGGCGCAGTTTAGATTTTCAGAGAGAGATTTTCAAGAATTGTTATTTAAACTGGACAATTTTAAACGTATTCAGTATATATGTCATACATATATAGGCTTTTTCACTTGATGTTCATAAAAATTAACAACTTTTATATCTCCAAACTTTTATTCCCATTTTACGAATCATTATTATATCTGATTTATGATTTTATGAATTTTGTGAAAACAGGTGCCATATCTGCCATATTTGTACTTATAGTAATCATATTTTTAATATCATGTGAATTAATTGATTCGCAATTTATTCATTTACACCAAACAAGTTAATAATTCATTAAAATTAGTTCGTCATAAAGTCTTGTCCAATATCGACAGAATTATAACCGTTTCATACTTTGTATAACTATAACTGTATAGTTATACATCAGTTTTAAGACTTTATATAATTATCAAGCCAAAAAATCGGTTGACTTAGTTAAATAAAACTGATAATAAAAAGAACCTATTTTCAAATTTTAGACTGGTTTTTACCATCGCTGAATTAAGTGAGTATTTATAATAAAATTTAATAAAAGTAATATTTTAGAAAAAATGGAATAGAACAGAATAAAATATGAGACAGTGAAGAAAAATTTTCAAAAAATTTATAAATTAATAAACAACAGTTTGTATCGTGATATTTCCGTTATTGTAATGCAAACGGCATTTTTTTTACGTTTGATAAAGATTCACCTAATTGGAAGCAAATAAATCGATGGACTAAAATGAATACTTGCAATAAGAGCGAATTTCTTTTAGAATACCAGTAAAAAAAGCAGCTGACAATCAGAATCAACAGCAAAATGACAGCAAAAGCCTTTCTTCTACAACCACAATAATTATTTTCTCTGGTTTGTATAATTTAAGCCATTCAGTAATGATTATCGATCCATGAATTATTAGAAAACTACTATCTATAGCTCCCTATATATCATATTAAAAATTTTAATGATATTACAATAATAAATATTTTAAAATATTAATAATTATTAATATTTATTTATATGATAGTATATTTAAATTATATTATCTAGAATATTCACATTTTTCATATTCAAAATTATTAATGAAATTTTTACCAAAAGTTAAATACGCACTTTATACTAAGATTAATGTTTGCTGATGTCATGCTCTAGTGATTATTGAACATTTTATTTTAAAAATTATCATTATTTTGAAATAGTTGAAATAATATCATTCGATCGATGTCTAATATTACATGTAAGTTTTAATAAATTTGATAATACATAAAAAGCTTTGCGCAGTGGCGATATCGTAACCGATGAAGTTTTACTGAGGTGCGATTATTGCTAGTTGATAATATATAAAAGATATAAAGTGCATTCTTTTGTACATTTTTATGCTTTTATTAATCTATAGGACTTTTTCCTAAATAATTTTCAGCAAAATTTCAGATCTTTTATTTTAAAATTACAAATATTTTCCTCTTTCCTTTATCAAGTGATATTAAAATTTTTAAAATAAAAGCTAAGATCTTTATTTAAATAAAAAATATTTAGCGTGAACGCAATGTTCTCTTTATTGTTTAATAAAATTGTAAAATGAGCCAATATGGCATTTCAATTAATGAATAAAATTTAAAGAATTTAAAGTGATTTAACTTAAGTTATAAGTTTTCAAAATTAATATCAAGAAAGCCTTCATTTATAAGAAACTTATTAACTTTTTATTGAATTTTGAAGTTTTAAAGAATTTTATTTTCGCACTGTATACGTCAAATGAATTAGCAAAAATAAATTTAAACCTCTGTCAAGCACTATTATTATTTAAGTACATTTTATTGATTATGTTGTTTAAATTTTTATTTACATGTGGTACAAACTGACATGTTGATAGACACCGGATGTCTGTAATGCCTTTTATTAAAGCATTATGGACAAAGTCAGTGCACTTTGAGTTTAATATCTTTATAATGTATTTGAAAAAAAAATTTTACTTTTTGAATAACATCGCTAATTAACAAAAATATTAAAATTAATTTTTACCGCGAAAAACTAAAAATCAAATGGTAAATTTGTCGCTAGTGTAAAGTGGCGACGCTTGCTTGCACGTTGATTAGACCTATTAAGCAACCAACCCTTTCCAATAGCTTAGTAAAAACACTTGTAAAAACGATTTTCTTAGGAATCAAGAATAAATGGCTTACGTAAGTATTAGGCAATTAATTACTATTTCGTATTTTCTGTGAATAATAATGGTTGCTCCATATTTGATTTCTAAATAAGAATCACAACTATGTCTGGATATGATTAGAAATTATTAGTTTTTGTTTTTAAGATTTTAAGTTTTGAATACAGATCCCAAAATTTTTCTGTAAGAATCTGATTTATAATTTACATTAATTTTAGAATCCAGCGCAATTCAGCTATCCAGGTGGGGCCCAGCCATATCCCCCAAGTGCGATAGGGGTTGAACCAGAAGTTCAACAATGGTTCAATGCCGTTGATGTGGACAGATCAGGAAAAATAACACCAAAAGAACTTCAAAATGCTTTGGTCAATGGGCAAGGCAAAAATTTTAATATGACAGTTTGTGAACTTTTGGTTGGTAAGTTTATAATTGGTGCTGCACTTGTTTTTCAGTTTTCAAATTTTCTTTGTGCAGCCACTTAGCCAGGAAATTTTATTTGCAGCTTTATTTAGTAAGGATCAATCAGGAACAATTAATGTTAATGAATTCCAATATCTCTACAAGTTTATTAATCAATGGTTACAAATATTCCGAACATATGACAGAGACCAAAGTGGCCTAATTGATGAAAATGAATTAGGATTAGCTTTTCAGCAGATGGGCTTCAGATTTTCAGAGCAGTTTATTAAATTCTTGATATCCAGAGCTGATCAAGTTGGTAAAACAAGGATGTCTGTTGATCAATTTATTCTTATCTGCATTCAAATTCAAAGATTTACAGGTATGTAAGAAAAATTAATTTTTCATTTTACTGCAAAAATATTGGTAATGTAAATTTAACTACATAAAGGGTTCAACACATATAGCTATAATAAATGAAATTTTTTTTAACTAATGTGAAGAAAAAATAAATAAAACTGATTTTTAAAATGAGGATTTTATATTTTACAAGAAGCAATATATTTATTAACTTTCTTCAAATCTTGTAAATGATCATTGCATTTTACAACATTTACTGTTTGTATAATAAATATTTATTTTTTTGATTCAGACTCGTTATTATGAAAAAAAGACATCTGCCTTGAATAAAAACCATCCAATAAATTTCAATATAAAGAATACTTTTCTCTGAAAAATTTTATAAATAATTATTGAAGCTACTGATTGAAATATTTTATGGGTAATGTTATAAATTCTGAGATATTTTTTCATTTAGAGCTGCAATGAAATTATTATAAAAAAATTGCATAAACGTTGCAGTGCAATATGTTATTTACACAATTATAAAATGTACAATCTAGGATCATTAATACTCATATTTTTTTGTATAGTATCTTTAAAAATTATTATAAACCTTATATTTTGTACTGATAACTATATTAATACTTCACAGATTGTTTTTATTAGTTAAATATTTATTTTATTTATTGATTACAGAAAAATTTATATGGTAAAATCAATTTAATAAACTAAATTGGGGCAAAAATTTAATGTTGCTAACTTTCCAATCAAAACTAAAGATTTTATTAATATTTCAAATGTTTTACTCATCAAATATTTGAAAACCTTTTAAAATAGATTTTAATTATAAAAAGAAAAATTTTTTTCTTGTTTCAGAGGCATTCAGAGCTAAAGATCATGAATTGAAAGGAGTGATAACAATTACCTTTGAAGAATTTTTGCAAGTGGCACTTAGCTGCTCACCCTAGAATTATTATATTTTCCTTATGTATAACTTAAATTTTTTATTTTGCTGGTTTAAGTTGCTCTATTATACCTTTATCAAGTTATAATTGGCTTTTATTCATAGCTTCAAAAAAATTTAATTGAAGAAAAATTATTTAAGATCCTTGGCAAGAAATGTTTTTCATATTTAATATAACTAAGGAACTATATGCAATATAAATTTTTAACAGTTCTGTTAATGAATATTTAAAAGAATGAAGTTTAACTTTTATATGAAATAATTATGAAAAATTCATGTTTTGTTTTTTTAATTATTATAAAAGAAATACTTCCAAAACCTCTCCTGCTATAAGCCAGATACATTCCATTGAATTTTTGAGGAAAAGAATAAAATGCTTTATGATCAATATTATTATTATTATTCTTAAATAAACTAATACTTGAGTTTTATCCTTACCTAAACCTTATTTTCTTCTTTATGAATATTTCTTTGGCGATATAATTCTTTAACAATATCTATTGTCCATGGGTAGTGAAATTTGTTCACTGTGGAAGCAAAAAATTCTTCCAATTTTCCAGGTTTATTAGATAATTTTTCATACTCATAAGCTTGAAGAATCATATCTAATCTATCAAGGTCCTTAACCAATTTAGATTCTTCAGTTAATTGTGCTTCATATTCCTGGAAAAAAGTTAATTATTTAAGAATCATTTTCTGTTTCAGTTAAGTAAAAAATAAAACCTGTAATTTCTGTTACAACAAAATAATTTATTATTTTGAAATTGATAATTCAAAGGAAATCAATATGTTTGGCTTATTGTTAATTTTTCAGAACTCTAAGATTTTTACAAATATCAACAATTGTAATTTGAAAATATTTTCTGATAATACAACTAAAAGTAACAGGCAATGAAATTTTTATTCCAAAAAAAAATCTTAAAATCAGTCTATTAAGAAAATGAATATTAATAAATCAACATTTTTTTTATTAAATAGCTAAATTTTTAATTAATGACTTTTATATCTTTTAATGGTTTAGAAGAGAAAAGTTTTGCCTTTTTATTAGATCAGCTTAAAAAATTTTTTTTATAAAAATATTCTTTTTATTTTTTTTTAAATAATGAAATTGAAACATCTGATCTGCAAAACATATAAAATGTAGTATTTACTAAATTTATGTACAAATTTTATTTTATTTATTTTTTAACTATGGTATGATCCTAAGTGTGTTGAATCAAATGTAATTAATTAAAAATAAATTCGTTATGAACACATAATATGATTTGGAAGTTTTTCTTAAAGCAATATTTATAATTTTTGTTGTTATAAATGCACATTATTATACATAATATCATTCATAGTAAAATAATAAGAAATATTAAGAAAATTGTGAAAAGTATTATTTTTATGAGAATATATTTAATATCCAACATGATAATTAAATAAAAAATAAACGTAAAAACTAATGATGAATCAAAAATAAAGGCAATTTACTTTTTTTTGAAGAGGAAAAAAAATGGGAATTTCAAACTCTTAATAGATTGAAATTACATGAAAGGTAAGATTTACAAGCAGTGATTAAGTTACCTATGAATAAATAAGGAAGAAAAAGTAGTATTGTATAAAATTTAAGAATAAAATTATTGCAATTTCCATTGCAATAACTGTCTAAAAGTGAATTTTATAAAAGTAAATCATTATTTAATGATTGTAGATTAGAATTAGTTATCATTCAAATATTAATTGAAAGTACTTATAAATGATTTTAGTTCTAATTAAAATTGAAATAATTGTTTGATCTGTTTAAGAAACTTTTTCTACTAATTAATTTATAAATAAAATAATTAGTTAAACATAAGGCACTTAATTAAATTTGCACAGCAACTAACATATTTGATAGGTAAATGATTAAAAAAATAGGATTCTAATAAAGATTAATTTCATAATTTTTTAAATAAAATTAAATCAAGATAGAAGAAATCAAATGTGAAGAATATCCTCTAATGTCTGTAATATCAAAAAGCTTAAAATCCACATATTTCTAGATGAAGCA
This sequence comes from Ricinus marginatus, assembly GCA_028565995.1. Taxonomy (NCBI): domain Eukaryota; kingdom Metazoa; phylum Arthropoda; class Insecta; order Psocodea; family Ricinidae; genus Ricinus; species Ricinus marginatus. The sequence continues at coordinate 142,342 of JAOWBB010000016.1, forward strand.
ATCAGTTCAAATCTATATATATATATGTATGAAAGGGAAAATACTTATATTATTTTTGATTCAGAATTTAGAGAAATTTCTAATAATTTGTAGAATTAAAAGGTATATAAAATTTGATATTTGAGAATTCATTGTTGCCAATTTTATAATATTAAACATAAATAATTCCAAATATAAATTCATAATCTTTATCTGAAACAATTGGTGTGGCAAATGTAAATTTAAATGATATTTTTAAAAAATTATAATTAAATTTCTTACTGCATAAAGTAATGATAAAAATTATGACTGATGTAAAATGATTTTAATTTTAAAATAAAAATAATTTTGAACCTTCAAATATTAATATAACTTAAATCAAAGGCAAAAGTAACTAAAAAATTGTAAAACTGAAACATATATTTTACAAATAAAATATGTTTTTATTTATTTGTATGTGCATAAATATATGTTTATATTTTATTTGTAAAACATATGTTTATAAGTCAGATAGTTAATAACAAGTTTTAACAAACCTTAAATAAATTGTATATTTCTGAACCACTATCACCAATTAGCTGTGTTAATTTTTTCATAGCTGCATCTTCTCTTCTATGTTTTTCATTTGGATCCACTCCACAAAATGGTGTTAAATCACCCACAATGCATTCTGCAAGATCATGCACCAGCGACAATTTCATACACCTAATAATAATTTAAGTATCTCATTATACATTTGTAATAAATGTTTTCACAATTGGCATGGATTATTATTATACAGTGAAAAAAAATTAGTTAATATTGAAAGACATTTTAATTTTAATAACTGTCTTGTGTTTGTTACCTTTTTAATCACCAAATGAAGTTAAACAATTTTTTAATTCTTTAAATAAAATTAAAGCAACATCATTATTAAATCGAAATCACTTTTTTCACATAGTTTCTTAAAATAAAAAATTGAGCCATCTTTCAAACTGAAAATGTACTTAAAAAGATCATTAATTTTTCTCCTCATATAAAAATTTATAAGGTCTTCAACATTGGTCGACTCTTTCCAACTTAATTAAAAATGACCCAATTTCATTTGATCGCTAACAAACTTAATTCATTAATTGTTATAAATATATAAAAGAACACAAAACTTACCTTGTTTTATCTACACCTTCCGCTTCTGGTATTAAAAAGGCCATTATACTCATTCTATACATATGTCCGGATACCGTTTCAGGATCCTCCACATTCCTCAGGACCCATCCAGTTCGCTTTAATCTCTAGAATTATATATAGAAAGAAGGTCACCTAAAAATTCAATTAGAAAAGGGATGTTTATTCTAAATCTTTTATAAAATATACCTTAAGCCTTCCAATTAACTGAAGGAAATTGATAATGCTTGCGGGACTCGCAACTGATGTCATTATTACGGTTCATCAGTTGCTTAAGTGCATTTTTGTTTACATCTGCATCACCGCCTGTTTGTAACATAGAAAGTTATCATAGTGAACAATCAGAAATACGGACATTAAAAAAGTAGGAAGTTATTAATATGAGATTTTAATGGTATAATTTTTAAATAAGAATTATTTTTTCTGTATGTTTATTATTTTTAATGTAACTGTTTTAACTAAAAATTTATGAATTTCATTAAAAAGTAAATGTCTGAAAGTAAATCACAAATTACTTATTTAATCCTATCAAATAACTCAATGATAGATAAAAGAGCCACATTTTAAATATTTCAATATTTTCATCGTGTAAATAAGGAATGCGGTAATAAATAAAAGTAAAAAAAAGGAAAATTTTAAGGAAAAAACAATAAAAACCTAGTTTAAAAGGTCAACAATTAAATTTTTCAGTATTCCTTTTTCTTATAAAAATATAAACTATTATCATTTACAAAATATTAATTTTCAATTCTAATCATGAACATTAAGAATTAATTAAAGTGAAATGATTTTGATTTTAATTAATATTTGAATATGTTTTCAACATATTCAACATAGATTTTAGGATAAAAAAGTTTTGAACTTAAAATTTTCTCCCAGTTTTAAATGTTGTAATAATTATTTTTCTAAATATGTTTTAAGTAAATAAAAGAAAGCATAAATTATATTTATAAACATCACATAGCATATCCAAAACTTATTTTTTAAAATCAAAATGATTGATTGATTTTTTGTATCTAAGATAAATAAATTGCAAAATTTTATTTAAATAAAGTCTGTGAAATAGTACTTACTGAAGAGCTGTAATAAATATATTAGCTTATTTATATCAAATAAACTGAAATTGTAATAATTGTACATTTGTCTATATAGTGAAATAGTAAAAATGCAGCTGTAGCTTAAGCTGACTAAAAATAATATTTTTTATTGTGCAATTTGTTGTTGATATTTCAGGAATAAATTAGCATGTAAATTTGGTTTGTATATTATATAGGTTAATATATTATTGGTAATGTTGGTACTGAATGATGTTAGGTTACTGTTGATGTTAACATTTTAAAATATGTAAAATTAAAAAAATGGCAAATGAGAATTACAGATATATTAAATAAGTTTTTGATTTGAATTGTAAGTAATAGGTTAATTTGAAAAAAAAGTGTTAAAATTAATTTATCTGTTAATATTGTTCAAGTCAGTTCACTTAATTAATTGATCTCAAAACAATCTAAATTACTTATTTTATTGTGAGAATGAATTTTAATTGTTTGCTTATTTACATGCTTATTAATTCTTGAGAAACTTTGAAATATAGTAAGTACTTAAAACTTCATTGTTATTTAGATATTATATTTTTAAATTACTGAAAAAATTACATAAACAAATAAGATTGAACATTTCAGTTTTAAGCAAATTTCCTTAAAATGTCACTGATGTAAAAAGATTATTTCTCTCTTACCATAAACATTAATGGCAAATTTTGTATGAAATTTTGATATTTTTGAACTTGATATGTTATAGGTTCAATCTTCATTGAAAACTTTAGTTAAAATAATTATCTTTCATTTTCATAATAAACGTAATTCTGGAAAATAATAAAATTTTATTCTTTTAATTGAGATATTGAGAAAGTCTATAGTAAAAATGTCCAATAAATTATGAAATGAATATGTAGAACTTACAATAAGGAACATAGCTCCCAAAAATATAGCTTTAATCTTAACATCCAAATCCTTTGGAAAGTTTATGGTGAAAACATCGGCTGTGGAAAGCATTTCTCTGAAGAAACCACCCCATTGTTTTCTTATGAGACCGATTTCTGTTCTGTCAGGATCTAAAGCATGAATCTACGAGTACGATTTTAATATAATATTCATATCTGTCTATCTGTATGAACGTTGAAAATTTAAAAACTAATTTTTTCAATAAAATGTTTTTGTTCAATATGATTTTTTTTTTTTTAAGAGAAAAGGTATAAAGATATTAGAAGAATATTGATCCATACTGTGAATTCAGCTTCATAGCAGCATCCGCTTAATCTACAGTATGGTGGTCCTCTAATTTTAAACATAACATTTTCGTCTACGTCGACAATGTCAAATTGTACATGAGTTAGATAGCATTTTTGGATGACCGCCCCAACGGGATGGAATGGCACTGCATATACTTCTAAAGCCTGTAGACAGAAATAGTTTCAAACAAATTTTAGTATTCAAAATTAGATACCAATCATAAATATATATATATATATATATATTTTTTTTTATATATAATCATAAGAGATTTTAGTAAAAGCACACTAACCGTCAAGCAACAGCAGGCAGAGCAATAATCATTGCAAGAACAAAGACGATTCATATAAATTATTTCATTTTGATACATATCTTTAACGTGAATCTGAAGCGGTCTGTTATCACCACAGCAGTATCTGGCGCAAAATGTAGAAGTTTCATAAGCGTAAAATATGCAGAAACCTTCAGAATTGAGTACCATAAAAGTGCATGTTTGTGTCACGTCGATAAATAATTGGATCATGTTGACTTGCTGCATGATAATGAGAGAGTCGGCTGAGATGAGATGCGCTAAGCCAGGAGGTATATCTTCTGGTATATCAGATGGATATGGAGCCCAATAAGCTGGAAAATAGTCGTCGGAGATTGTTATCAGAAGATGACACCCCGCTTGTATTGATTGCAAGAAAAAATGAATCGTGAAAAATTCAAACAACAAAATTGCAAAATCTAGGTGAAGTCATTCAGAAAAATTAAGCGAATTTAAATTTATTTGTATCACTTTTTGAAAAAAATAAAGGTAACTCACAGAAATCCATTATAGGGTTCTGAAAAAATGCTAATTGTGGCTGACCAGTCATCCCGGCCCGGGGCATACCAAGAGGTAATGTAGTGTGCTGATATCCATATGTGTTTGAGTAATATAAGGGAGGTCTTGGAGGCAATTGGTTTTGTCCCTGCCTTGCAGGATTTCTTTCTTCTGCTCCCCAAGATCTCGGTCTGAAAAAATAACAAGAGAGTAGGAAGAGTCTAATGCTGAATTATAGATTTTGCTAAATGAGTTTTGGCTGTTTTATGTTGTTCGCATTGTGATTGTAAATGAAAGAGCTCTGATAGTTTAAAAATCACAAAGCATATGATAAAAATAGAAATTATAACCATGTCTTGGGAGTAATAATTTTAATTAATAAGCAAGAATGTTATAATACGCCTGAAGAATCAATGTGTAAATTATATATAATTATGTCTTGTATTGACAATATGACATGGAGCATGGAAAAGGTCAAGCGATGATTATGCATCGCTCAGAAAATGATTATCAACAAAATATAAATTTGGATACGAAAATCTTTCAAAATTTAGCTTTTATGGGGATTTTCACTTTTTTCATGGGAGGATGCTTATTCCTTATTTTTATTATAAAAGTTTTGAGAAAACTTACTGATATTCCATTGGTGCAACAATAAAATTTTTAAGTTTTTGGAAGCCAGAAAAAGAAATAAGTCTACTAGAGACTTTTCGTGAAAGCGGCCCTTTTTGACTTTCACTTCTGCTTGCTTTTTCCTGTTGTTGTTGCTGCTGATGTTCCACTTCATCATTTTCTTTCTCTACCCCTTTATCTTCCTGCGTTTCTTCAGTAATTTTTGACGTATCGGACATTTTTCCAATTTCAGTGGCGAAATTTTCAGACCTTTTACTTATTTTGAATGAATCTTGACTTTAACAGTCAAATTATTACGAATATTTTCTCCTTTAAGCGAATTTAAAGTTTTACACATAAATCATTTTTTTAACTTTAGAAATTTTTTTATTTTTTGGCCACGTTGTGTTATAAATAAATAATATCAATATTTATAAACAATATTTAGTTTTCATTCATACTTAACAGTACAAATTTAAAATCGTTATTTTAACAGTATGAAATCTAATTAATATTTCAATGGTGTTAAAAAGTATTTTTTGCCTAAATATGTACGATCATGATTAAATATTCCTGATTTGATGTTAATAAAGATTAATATTTTCTGATATGTAAATAACTGATGCTGAGTAAATCCAAAATTTAGTTTATATAAGCTCGCAGAGCTCGGGAACTGTACAAAGTGTTTTGCAGAAGGGTTACTTATGCAAGTTAGTAATATGAGTTTTCTTATAAAATCAAATATACAAATTGTATATTTATATATATGCAAAAATATTTTTTTTCTATATTTCGTGAGTTGTATAATATATACTTATGGAATTTTTAAAGAGATTTTACAGAACTTTGGAATAGATAATACATTTCACTTACTTTTAATAGAATAATCTTTAACATTTAAAAATTTTTATGTTATCTTGTTTTATTTGTTTCGTTTCTTCTTATTAATTTGGAACTTTTAACTTGATTATCTATGATGTATTTCTCTATGTGTCTATTCGATGAATATTAATCAAAGCTATAAATATTGTCTTAAATTTTAGTTAGAAATTTCATTTCGATTTTAATTTTCATAATTAGCAATAAATCAAAGCTCAAAAGAGATTTGAAAAATAATAAAGCCAAGTAGTCAAAAATTTTAGTTTCTTCACCAACCAAAAAATTAATGAATCATAGGTTGTGAGTAGATCTCTGATATTACTTATGAAAATCAACATGTGTGTTGCTATTGATTTTTCCCAAGTGACTGGTCATGTGCAGTAAAGGTTCCAGTCATGACAACAAATTCAAGCTGAAACATAAAAATGAAATTTTGTATAAGCATATTAGTGTTAGGGTATATTTATAATTTTTGTATTTGTTTGAGGCTGAATCCTTTAGAAAATAATGACAAACTGCAGAGTATAAGTAATCTGTACATAGCAGGTAAGCTATGAATTTTTTAAAACGGTTTGCATATATTTTAGATGTTTCCTGTCTCAAAGATGACCAATCTTCAAAAACATGAATTTACTGAATTTATTACCTATTTTAGAATGGCAATGGGAATCATGGCCTGTTAAGCATGATATAGGCGAGGGAGATGCTGTATCTCCTGGGCCAAGGATGAATGCAGCTCTATGGAAGGATAACAATGGTTTATACTGGTATCTTTTCGGAGGTCAGCCTATTAATACAGGCTCAAAGAAAGTTTATTCCGACATTTGGAAATATTCTGTACTATTAAGATCATGGGAGAGAGTGTTTCCTTCACAAGATTATAAAGGAAAATATACCGGAAAAATAGGTATGACTTATGAATGGAAGCTCCGTTGATTGTGCAAATAAAATTATCGGGTATTCCATTAAGTACCTTACATCTCTAACCAGAAATATTGAAATGACATAACTTTTTATTTAACACCAGATATTTAATTGTAGTTAGTTATTTATTTACTTAATTTTGTAATAAAAACCTCATTGGATTATAAAGATGTAACAATTATTAAATTGTTCTTCAATATTCAATAACCAACATTTATGTATTAATTCTATATTAATCATAGAATTAGTTATATTGTAACCTATTGAGAGCATACTATAATGATTAATTTTTTAGTAATAAATTTGTCTGAAACTGACAATAAGAATACGATGAAATTTTAGGTGGAATGATGACTCTCAGAGCCAATGTTTTTGATGGGGAGGGTGCAAAGAAATTTCCTAATAAGAACGAAAATCAAGTCATACTTTGTGGTCGATCATCAAAAAAGAACGCAACCCAAATGAAAAAGAATAATTGGAGCAATTTTAGCCGAAAGAAGAAAGAGGAATCAAAAGTAATACAGGACGAGTCTAAGTCTCTGGCCGTTTATGGTCCTCGAACATCGAAGTCCAACACAGTTTGGCAAATGGACCTCAAAGACAAACTGTGGACTGCTTATGTTTGCTGTTGCGACACTAGTAACAATGAGAATGCAAATACATCCGGTAGTGATTCAGGATCCGATTCTTCTATCAATAATAGCACAACCATTCTTTCTGAGATGATTAATTTCAAGGAAAATAAAATAGATAGTATAAATCTTAAAATAAATAAAATTGAAGACGAAATGGATAATGAGCATCAGCAAATGATAGTAAAAACTAAAAAGAAAAAAATAAACCAAATCAAAAAGAAAGGTGACGTTCGACATGATGGAAAGAAAAGAGAAATGAAAAGCGAAAATGTTCGGGCTCTAAATACTAGTAAATTATCCGAAGGGAATCAGAACAAAGACATTAATTTTAATTATTCAAAGAATGGCTCTGAATTTGACAGCTACAAATACTTACCTACAGAGATTGCTTTTTCTTCGGATAATCAAAGCTCCACCGGAACTGCACTTATTAGTAATGAAATTGCTATAAATAATAAACAGCCGTCCATAGAGAAAGTACTTGTCATTCGTGGGCTGGAAAATAAAGTTAATTCTACTGGAAACATAAAAATGTCATCTAAATTGGTTTCAAAGTATTGTCCAGATTTTACGGATGAAGGAGAGCCTGTGTCTTGGTGCGATGGAAATAATGATTCATTAATAACTGCGGATTTAAGTTCATCTCAAATCATTTTGTGGGTTCTTAACCTGAAGACAAGCCACTGGTCACAGCAATCGGTGAGTAAATTTATTTGTAAGTTATGTTACATATTCTTATCTAGTGTATTATTCTAAGAAGCATGAAAACAAAGTTATATAATGAAACTTCAGCAGAGAATCAAGTTGTTGGAATGAAGACTCATAAATAGTAATAACATAATTCAACCTAACCTAACCGACAAATAAGCAAAATTTTAAAAATCCACACATTAATTGATGCAAAAAATGATATTTAGTCATTTGTGCGATCACATTAATAGCAAATTAGAGGATCTTAAAACAACACGTTATGAATATTATTCAGAATAGATAGGGAAAATAGCATTCAAATAACTTTGACACATTAGATATTTTGGTGTATTCGTAAATTAAAAATCAGTTGTTGATTACTATCTTTGCTGATTGTTCTAATAAAGAATTTTTGTTTGAAATTTTATTTATAGGTTAGTGTCGCAGAAAATACTCAGTGGCCGGGATGCTCCAGTTCAACGCCCATACGGTATGCAGGCCTAGGTGCAGAAGTGTACATAGTCTGTGCCGCATTTAAAAACGATAGTAATTCATCAAGAAATCCAAAAAATGATTCCAACGTTTCATCCGAAGACGACGAATCGGTTAAGCTGGTGTATCGCATAAGTTCCAGAAAGTTAACGATAGAAAGCTTAGGAAAAATAAAATTAGATAAATTTTCTCAATTGCCAGATCATAAAGAAATGTGGAAGAATGAATCTCGCGCTATTCTCAAAATCATTCGAATTTCAGATGCCGAAACTATTTTGCTTTTAGCTTACAAACATTTTGTGGATCTCTGGATGTTAACAAAGAAGGCCTCATGTGGTTACCAATTTGAGCCAATAGAAAACATTTGGAGAGGATCTGCATCGAAGTGGTTTAACAAATATAATGCTGCCACTTATAATTTTCAGTTTATTTCCGAAAGTAATAGCGAGGATACATTGCTGACTTTGAATCCTAGATTTATTCCGCCCAACGAATATTGGCCAAGAGAAAGAGGTAGATTTATAATTAGAATTTTGGAAAACGAAAATCTGAAAAATCAAAGCCTTGAGAATCAAACTCGAGAGCACAATTCGACTTATGATTTGCTACAATCCGACTACAAGTTGCCAATTAATGATAGTTTCTTTTCTCATTCATATAATATCAAAGTGCTCATGTTCTTCGGGATAAGCTTAACTCTGTTTACCGTTTTTGGGGTGTTCATTTTTTTGAAAAAATGCGTAAACTGTCCGTCAAGAATCTTTCTAAATACGGAGTGTCACAAATCTCCGCCAGTTATACGGTATTCAGTCATTCCTGAGGATCTTCTTTGCCCGGTGGCATAACAGCAGTACCTAAAATTCACAATTTATAAATCTAATGTAAATGTTGAATTTTTTAATCACAATTATTTTTTCGAAGTAAAATGTAAGTTCACAAAGATTGATATTATGAATGTAAAATATGTTTATATTTGTAAATATAAGTATTTTTTTCTTTTTTGAAATTTTATGATTTTATTGTTTATTTTGTAATTGAACCGAATTACTTTTTTTCTTTTTTATTCGATAAGTATTAGTAGGAATATTGATGAGAACCCTTCAGTTTTAGAATTTTCAAGTTGTGGTAATTGCAATTTTTTATGAAGAGCAAATGAAATAAATTGCAGTTTTGGTAAATTTTTCTATACGATATTCGGAGTACAATTTTCTTATTTTATTTTTCAAATAAATTTTTAGTAATGTCGCAATTTTTTTTGCTTCAAATAATCTTCATTTTAGTCTCTTCTTATTTTATTAGGTTCGTGTACAAGCCTCAGTTCATAATTAAACATAATCCAAATAATTAACACACGGATAAAGCTACATGACAAATTAATTTATTATAATTTATAAACTTATTAGAATTTATGTTAAAAATATATATATGTTATTTATTGCATAAGTTATATTTGTTTGTTTAACTCAGGTTCAAGTTTATATTATATAATTTAGTTTATATATAGGTTTTGCTAAGAGATTATGCTACTAATGTAATCTTTTATTTAATAAATTGTTAAAAAAGACAAAATTTCAATACTTATATTTCTATTTTTGACATCCAAGCAGAATAAGAATAAAAAAATAATTTTTATAAAATAATAATTTGAAATAGCAAAATTAATATAGTTTGGAACACTAAGTTTCAATTCAGGACTGATTATTTCAATTTTTAAATGTGAATAATACTGGAACATCTTGATGAATAAATATTGGAATTGGTCCATCAAATTAATATTATAATGGTAATGATAAATTATTCCTTACAATAAAATATATTTTTAAGGCAAGCACTGATCACAATCGAAGTAAAAATTATTCAATATTTTGATTTTATGTTTGAAATTGTACTTGATATTAAAATTCTTAAAAATTTCAAGGGAAAAAGATTCCTATTGGTTTATTTATAAAAAGAAGTAAAATAAAAAGTTTTAAACAGTTTATGGATATTGTTAGCTTTTAATTAATAAGATCCGGCTTTGAAAATGAAAATCATTTTTTTACTTGTTCCTAATTTTATTGTGAGGGGTGACAATATTATCAGAAATAAAATTTAATTAAAATATTTGTTTTCGTTTTTTAGAACAAATATTGATCTATTTTAAAATGAAATTAATAAATTTTTTATATTTATAAGAAACATTTTGCTTCACAAAATATTGTTTTTCTCTGTGCTTTTTTCCTGCATGAATATGTTCAAGTTCCGTTTCCTGTTTCTTATCAGTTCAGTAATTTGACACGTTTAGTTTGGCGCAGTGTGTTTGACAACTACGTCAACAAACGCTTCCACATCTATCTTTAGCGTTTCCGGTGTTGACGTTCACGGTTCAAAACATCAGAAAGGCAAGAAAATGGGTTTTAGAGGCAGAAAATCGTCAAATAAGAATCCTCCGATTTTGAGTCATGAATTTATGATTCAAAATCATGCAGATATTGTTTCTTGCGTGGCTATGCTGTTCATAACAGGGCTTTTAATTCAGGTATGTGACCTGAGTTTTATTTTTTCCGCTTAGATCAAAGTTTCTTACCTTTGCAAATTGATCAATAATCACATTTTTTTACAAATTAATAAATAGCCGTATGAAAATATAACATTTTTCGTGCTAGATTTTACCCGTGTTTAATAATTAAGAATTTCCATATGTAAATTTACTTGAGATCGGTCCGAGATTTGAATTAAATTTCTATTTTTCAATTTTTTATATCAGGTTACGTCGCCTTTGGCTTATATGTTCATTGTGGTTCAACATAATGTGACCGTAGAAAGCTCCCAGCCCGATGGCCCAGCTTACTTTACTAGTGGTTGGAAAGATATTTGTGCTGTCTTTTTTTATTTTCTTATTTGCATTGTGGTACATGCTCTTGTACAGGAATATATTCTAGATGTAAATATAATTTGATTTATATTTTTAAAACTTGTTTATAGATTCTAAATGTAATTGTTCTTAAAATTGTGAATCACTGAATCACTTAAGAAATAAAATTATGTCAAATATAGGTAATATATAGCAGAAATGCATTGAGTTTGGTATAGATATTTGAAAGCACATATAATATTTTTATTCTTAATTGATTTATGTTTTAAAAAATATGTATATTTGTTTGCAGAAAGTTAGCAGAAAACTCCATCTCTCCAAAGTGAAACATAATTTATTCAATGAATCTGGACAATTAGTTGTATTTTACCTATTGTCTGTTTTTTGGGGAATTGATCTTATTATCAGGTATATAGTCTACAGCTTTATGTTTTAAGTTAAATATTATTTCATTTTATTGTAACTCTAATTCTAATATTAAAAAAAATAATTTGATTTTCAGAGAGAATTACTTATTCAATATAGCTGCATTATGGGAAAAATATCCACATACTGAAATGACTACTTTATTTAAATGCTTTTATATTATTCAACTGTCTTACTGGTTACATTGCTATCCTGAATTATATTTTCAAAAAGTCAAAAAAGAAGAAATGGGTCCTAAAATAAAACATGCAACTGCAAATTTAGTATTTGTTACTCTTGCTTATATAACAAATTTTACTAGAGTGGGCCTTTGCTTACTGGTTCTACACTATATTTCAGAAGCCATTTTCCACATTGCTAGACTCTTGGATTTTGCTGATAAAAATGAAAATGGTGGTCAAGGTAAGTTAATAATATATTTTCTTGAAAATAATGTTATTAAAATGCTTGGTAAATTAAAGGCTAATGAATAAGATATGAAATTAATAGCCAGTACAAGACATTGTAATTAAAACTGAACAAAACTTGGGATCTCCAATAACTGTATTTAATATTTATACATTCAGGATTTCTTTTAAATATTTTATCCATGAAATTTTAACTAACCATTTATGTTTAATATTTTTATTTTAAAAGTTCTAATAATTTCAATTTAGATGAAAATTAATTTTTAGCATTGCTTATATCCATGAACCAAATATGTTGTCAAAGTTAAATTTGTGTATCAATTTAATATTAAAATTTCACATTAATCTTTTGTTTGAATGAAGAATGGCAACTATGTCACAAACAAATCCAAAATTTTGTTAAGATCAAATCTCATGTTTATACAAAAGACCTTATGTAGAAATTAAATTGTAAATTTGTATAATTTAGTTTCATATAATTTAAATTCCAAAATTTGTAATTAAGAAAAATGAATAAAATGAAGATTTTAAAAAGCAAGCTTACCTATTAATATGCATTTTGGAAAAGCATACCTGATTAAAATATGACATTAGATTTTCACCTTTCATTTAATTAACTTTCCAAAATACATTTTTATACATTTATATCTTTCAGCAGGCTACTTAGCATCAAAAGTAGTTTTTGTTTTTGTTAGACTGGGATCAATAATTCTGTCAGTTCTCACATTTTGGTATGGACTTTCTCTTAGTGAAAACCAAGGTTTCAGCTTTTCTACTGGAAACTTCAACACTCAGTTTATGAGGTAAAATTTTATTTTGAAATCATTTTTATTAATATTCTTTTTCTTATAAAAATCCGATATAAAACTTCAATTGTAAGAAATTCCTTGTATGAAAAAATCTAAATTTTATCTATATGCTTTCGTTTTCATATAGAGGTTTAGTAAATGTTTCCAATATTAATTTATCGCCTTTAAATGTGTTGAAGGAATATTGTCATGTACTTCTGCCCATAAACAATTTAAAAATAATTCATTTTCCTTACATAAGTTGTCATGTCAGTTTTTAATTCATATTTGGACAATTATCTATAATTTTGATTGTCATATTAATCATGATTAAAAGAGATTGGGGATGGTAGGATTGATAAAACCTTAAGTATCGAACGATATGTATATAGTAGTATATAGAAGCATCTGAGTTATGTTGGTAGTCAGTGCTTGTTTTAAGCATGATTCTCGCTGACGAAAAGTAAATTTAAGATTTTTGATAAAAAATTACTTTATAAGAATTCTATTTAAGAAGAATTTTAAAAAAATGAAAAGATTTGCATCCCAAGATAATTAGTAGTTTTTATAACTAAAGCGACTATGTGTGTAATATTTTCTTTTTTTAGGATAACTGCTCTTTTAGCTGTTGGCTCACTTCAGGCATATCTCATGTGGAATTTCATTACTTCTCAATTGGCTAGAATGCGGGAATTATCCATTCTTCACCAACCCATTAAGAAGAGGCAAGACAAGAAACAAAATGCCAATAAGAAAAAGGAAAAAAAGCACACTGCGCAAGAACAAGATATAAGTGAATTGACAGAGGTCGATCAAAATACTGCTAAAAAACAAAATGTAAGATCTCGTGCTCAAAAAGGAAGATAAATAAACTTCATCATAACTCTTTTGTGAAAAAAATCATTTCAGTTTTCAATAATTCCTTATGTACCTAGAATAAGTGATTTATTTGTTTTATATCATTATTACAGAAAAAATAAATTTTTTCTTATCATCTAAAAATTTGTTTTATTGGAATGCAAGGTTAAAATGATAGTTTGGCAAATCTTAACATAAAACATCAAATCCGACTTCGAGAAATTTTGCATTTTCTGATCCATTGTTCTTCAAGATGTAGTGAAATTCAATTATCACTTCTTCGATGAATCTAGAATGAAAGATAATACATATTTTTATACTTAAATGCATCTATTTAGTAAATTAGTTAACAAAAATTTTGAATCTATTCAAGCTTATTTTCTCATGGTAATAAAAAGGTATTATTAAATTTAAAAAAATTTTTTTTTATTGTGTAGTACAACAATAAATTCAACATAATCTGAGAACATAAGGGATCAAAAAAGAAAAGAAACAAAGATTAGGTAATAAAGTTGAACTTTAATTAATTACAAATTTCAATAGATTCATTGTTAACCATATTGTTCTCAAATATATTTATAAACATCGTCATCAGTAAGTTTCATTATGTTAAGAATAAGTAATTTTTAAATTTTAAAAATTGGCAAAAATTAATTTATAGTGCTACAGTTTTCCAACAGGAAAGTAATCCAGCATGAAAATTTCGGAAAATAAAAAGGAAACATAAAAAGAAAGATTTCTATTTTTCTAAAGTTTTTGAAAGGAATGAAAAGTGGAAAAGACAATAATCTGTATGCTGAAGATATTTATAATCATTGAGGTGCGATTATTGGATTTGTAATAGTTATATAACAATAACAATGAGGCAAATAGCTGAGAAAAAAAATTTGGAATATTAAGTCAGAATTTTCTTTATATCAATGTTAGGATTATAATAATTTAAACCAAAATAAACTTAATTTTGTCAATATTATGTTTAATATTTTGTAACAATAGTTATAATTACAATTTTTAAAACTGTAGTTTAAAACATATTTTCCATGTTGCTCAAATACTTTTCTTTAATATATTTATGGTAATTGATCGTTTTCCATGTAGTACATATTTGTAATATATTAATAAAAGAAACTGTTACAAGTTGAGAAGATTCTGAAATAAAATCATCCAGTTCTGTATGTACAAAACTATCTTTTTCAATCTCATAATTTCACTTAATCTCATTCAAGATTGTCATGAAATAAATTTGATTTTGATAATGGACATGGATTTTCTTGGTTATTTGTAATATTTTTTTACGGCGAATTATTAATTTTTATGATCATCAATTTCATTTAGATTTATAATATTTGCTTCTTAATTATGTTTTATGTTCTCCATTCTAGAATTTTGAAAGCTTTAATTTTATACATCAAAAATTTATTAAGCACGCAATGGTAGGAATTTTTTTTATGACTTAGAGTTTTGCAGTTAATTGTTAAAACTATTTTAAAGTTTGAACATGAAAATGTATCTGGATCTATACTTACGCCTGAACCAGTTGCGGAAAAGCCCATAGAGCTATTTTCTAAGGATTCAACTCGTTCCTCTAAGCTTTTAAAAGATTTCTCCAACTTTTTAATTGCAGCCGCTAAATCGCTTATTTCATGATAGTTGCAATTTTGAACATTAGAAGTATTCCTTGACATGAAATTAAGTGAGCTTATGCCATCCACCTGCCAAAAAATTAATTTAATGACATTTATCCAAAAGAATTGCATTTGAATAGAAAATAGTGTCGAAATTAAAAATTTTACAAATAGGTTATTATCTATCAGATTTTTTTAAGAAATTTGAACTATAAACCTTTAACCACTTTTTTCATTTTCATTCTTACTTCATAAATTTTTCGTACAAAATACCCAAAGCAGCTTGTATGGTTCACTATATGTACGTTACTATGTACTTAAAAACCCATTGCACTTTTAATTAAATTAAGATTTATTTGTGTCTCATTTTAAAACTTAATATTTAATCTATTCATTTATGATATTTTCACTTTAATTTTATAAATTTGTTTTTTTATAGCAACTGCAAGCATATAGCTTAAAGTAAATTTTTTGTTTTGTGTATGGTTTATTTATAGATCAGGTGAAAAATAATATCTCTTAAATTTTTAATTTAATATTTTCTGGCACTAAATTCATTAGATGTTAGTGGAGAAATATGATTTTTCATTAGGAGCACATGATTAAGATTTTTAGTGAATTTAGTTAATTTTTCATACAATTTTTTGCTTAGACCTTAAGTCAGCAAATTTTATCATTTTCATTTTAAAAACGTTTAACACGAATCAATTATAAGCATTTTCTTATTTGAAAAAGAATCAAGTAATAAATCGTTACTCACATGCTCCATTGAATTTTTTAATAGTTCCCTGGTTTTAGCAACTTCCCCTGCCAGTGAAGGTTTGATATAATAATCTCCTGATATACTTGCCATTCCCAAATCTTCCTGTTAGATAGAATATATTAAATTAGGTATTTACTTCCATGCAAGGCTTGTATAAGCAATTTGACTATTAATATTAAAAAAAAAATCTTCCACAGTTACTTTCTAATTTGATTTCATTCAAGCAACAATGATTAATAGAAAAGTTTTTATTATTTACAACATGTACAAGAATATCAAAAAAATTTTATTAAAGAAATTTTGTGTTTATAAAAATAATATCTAATGAAAGTCCTCTTAAAAGAAATAAAAATTTGTATGATGCAAATTATTAATAGTTAGTTCTAATATAAAATAAAATGCAAATTTAATTTTAATGAATCATTAAATTTAACAATCTTTCAATTTTTTTTAATAACAATTTACATTTGAATTTAATACATAAAATATTTAAAGACTTAAGTTAAATTTGTAACATATTACTTAATAAAAAAGAAAATATAAGCTTTTTAAGTTTAGAATTAAGATCTAAATATTTTCCTGCTATAACTATTTGAAATATATTATACCAAATGAAGCACTAAATTTAAAGTGATTTAAGTCAATATTAAATACTGAATATTAATATAAAAATTTTAGAAAATGTAAAAATTATTTGATAAAAATTATAATGCAAACTTAATGTTTTTGTTGCAAATAACAATAATCAGTAATGGTTTTGAATATTTTTTGCTTACATTTTATTAAATGAAGCTGCATAAATATTAAAAGTTATAGTTTCATTAAACAAGAAACCTGAAATAAATTAATATCCTTACATTTTATTTTCAATTTCCTCACATAGACATCAAATGACTTGTGAGATTTGAAAAGAAATTAAGCAGTCAGAAATTGGAGGCTTTGCTTTAAAAAAAAAATGTTTCATTTTTCAAAACACCTGATAAAAAAAATATAATGTACATCATTTGATCTATTTGTCAATGTAAATTTCAAAATATAATACTTTGAAATTTTTTTTTGCATTACAATCTTGAAATGGGAAAAAAGTTCACACTCCTGCTCATCTATGCTTTTATATTGCAAATTTCATTTTAAACAGTTTTCATTTAATTTGAATACATTTAATCAATTAAGTCTTACCTTAAGCAAAATAACATTTAGTGTATTGACAGATTTAGGCAGCTTTTAACAGAAATAAAAAGTGGTTTTTAAATATAATTCATAACTTTAATACTAAAACTACCTTAAGATAAGTTATGAAAAAAGATTTTTATTCTATTTCATCTATATAAATCACTTTAAATTTACTACAGAAATAAATTAATAATTTGTTTATAGTAAATCATGCATATTCCAACAATACAGATTCATGTTTAAGAAATTCACCTTGCCAGCTGATGAATAGTATGTTTTTTCAGCATCATGATATATATATTTATTCACCCAAAATTTGTCACAAGCCAAATCAGCAGCCATTGATTATGGATTCTGTATTTTCTTTTCGCTATAATTTTCAATACTAAAATGAAAAAAGCACAATACTTTCTCAAACTGAAATGGGAAAAAGATCTAAAGTTTTAATTATTAAAACTTTAATCTGTCAGTTATTTAAAATCAGTAGTCAGAATTTATTAAATGATGCAATGTAAAACTTGTAGAATTAGCTAATTCTGCACTTGTGCGTCTACTTTACACCAAAATTTTTTAACTTTTTGAAACTGAGGTTCCTATAGCAATAGGAATAGCAATTTCTAGATCAGTTAATATTTTTGAATAAATGTAGCATGTGGCGATTTCATGTTAATAAAATTTCAGCATATCCTATTATTCATAAAAATTTTATTTATTCATAAAAATAATTTTTATCTATTTTAAAAATAAGATAATTCAAGAAGCTAGAAAATACAAATTATAACATTAAATAATTTTTACTTAATCTAAATTTACTAAATACTCAATTCACAGGTGATGACCAGACGAAGCAAAGAATATCACGTTATTGACGGTATAAATCAACAATTTATTTTCAATTTCGAAGTTGGTATAAGTGAATATTACGATGATACACCATGGCGACAAATGCAAACAGGCACTTACAACTGCCAATATCAAGAGTAAAGACAATTATGAAGAGCTCACCCGATGTGGAAAATATAAGCAGTGAATCAATACATCTCGTAGCGAAAGCAGCAGTAAGTTTATGAATAAAATCGTCAAAGTTTCATTCATTGCTACTTTTAATTTTACTTATTAACCAAGTCACTTAACTCAAGTGCTTTATTTTTCAGGAATTATTTATTCAGTATTTAGCTCAGAAATCTTTAAAATTCAGTGGGAGTAAAACGTCACTACAGTATAAACATGTAGCTGAAATAGTTGATCGTGATCAAGAACTAGAATTTTTGAGAGGTGTGAAAATTTGAATTTATCATAGTGGAACTGATTACCAATCATATATGTTAATTGACTGATGTACAGTTATTCATTTAATATTCCTTTTTCCAGAATTAATACCACTGAAAATAACAGTTGGACAATATAAAAATATAATGAATAAAAAAAAGGAAAATTCTGCTAGTTCTCCAGTGACTTCATGTAGCTTTTCAGATTGATAATTTGAAAAAAAGGAATTTAAAAAATAGCAAATGTTACTTTTTTAAAAGGTAATTAGACTGACTACTTTTTTTCAGTTACAGATTTCAAATTGCTATGGTTTTAAATTATTTAATAGTGACTGATAATGAAAACATTTTATTTATATATCATTGTGCTTGTAGATTTTGTGTCTTATTTAAGTAATATGCTTGGGTTTTTACTGTAAAAAATGTTATAAAAGAAGAAATAGTTTTTTAAATATTAAAGTTGTTTTTGATTGAATCTGATGAAATGATTAAAGTAAAAATAAATTGTTTACTAAGCATTTGCAGGGAACTAAGTATTATAAGCAGTTGTTAAACATTATGTTTAGGTTATATTAAGTTAAAACTTTTTATATTGAACTGATTATTAATTGAAATGTTTAATTTTAATAATAAGGATAATATTTAAAATTTTTTAATTTTTACTATTTTTTAAATGTTTTGATCTTCAAAGTTTTTTATATTGTAAAAGTTTTGTAAGTTAAGTAAAAAAATCAAGAAAATATTTTCAATTGTAAAAATTATATTTAAATATATTTATATATGTACATTTGTTTTATAAATGGAATTATTTCAATAATTAAATCAGTCATTTTACTGATATTCTTTTGAAACCCTTTTATTTATAATAAAATAAATTCCTTTTAAATTATCATTACATAAAAATTATGTTTGGAAAATATTGATATTTTAAAGATTTAAGAAATTTTAGATAAATTTGTGCGGTCTGTTGCTACAAATAATCTGAATGATAAATTGAAAAATTTGTTTTTTATAATTTTCATTTACTTTTCAATAACACTAGAGTCACATTTAAAATATTCCATTAATTGATGTTTACATGGTCATTTATCTAAGAGTTGGTACATGAATTTTTAATACAAGATTCTCAAGGATATTGTGACTGACGCGGTGTAATTTGAATATAAAAATTTATTTCTTAATATCAAGATTTATACATTTTATTAATGAATGAAATCCTTTAATCTGAAATAAAATTATTATATTAAATACTTATAGTCAAAAATTTTTAATTATGACTATGTTTCTAAATGTTTTAAATTGTTCATGTAATAAAAGTAAGATAATTAAATAATGTATGTTTACTTTAACTTTTTAATAATATGAAAATAAAGAAGAATTAAAATCAAGTTTACAATTAAATTAAAAGTGTTAATAAACCGAATGATTTTTGAAATGATGAAACAAAATTTTTAAGAAAAATAAAATTTTTTTATAGATGACTGGCGCCATCTTAGTTTTTCCATTCACGACAAAAGTTTTATAATATTACAAAAAATGATTCATCCGCTAGATTTTCTCTAATTGTAAAATTTTATATATTAATTGGATGTATGTAATGTTAAATTACTATTATTAAATCTAGATTTAACAAGGTTTACGTGAATTCGTAAGTACGTGACAAGTATAAAAAGGTACTATCCGAAATTAATGTTTGCTATTGCGCTTAAAATATTTCTCCAAAAATAAATTTATTGCATATTAAATAGTTTGAGTATTATTCGACGTATTTACTGATATTTTCGATATATAATACGAGTATTTGAGTATATTTTCTATCTTTAGAAACTTAGGAATATGTTCAGCAACATTCTTATTCTTAGTATTAGAATCATCAAAGCATTAGATTATTCAACCATGCAAAGAATCTAATTTATTCATTTATTATGATCTTAATCATGAAATAATATTTCCTGTAAATTATGAAAGATTAAAAATCATTGTTCGCAATTATATTGTCGCATATGAAGGAGATAATTTTCTGGAACAATTGAAATTACGCAAAATTGGAGCCAGATCTGGCTCATTTAAAATGACTGAAAAAAATCTCGTATATTACAAATGAGTTTTAAGGATTGGGAAATGGATTAATATTTATATTTGCTTTAGATCTTCGCCGAATAGAGAGAGAGAGAGAGAAAGAGAGAGACCAAGAAAAAGGGGTAAAGATAAAATCAGTAAATCAGTCAGTCTTGTAGTCGGCATGGATCTGGGCCGTTGCTTCTAACGCCAGTGTTTAATATTCTGTAAAATTTAAAAATTAATTTATTTACTTTTTTATACTAAAAAATCATTCAAGTGAAGTCAGTTGCCTTTTTTCTTTGTTCAAATAAAGTACATTTAAATAAGCATTTTTTAAATTTGATTATAAATGTTGTGAGAGTTTCGTAAAATGATATGCTTGCAAGCAGTTTTTCTATTAGCGGTAATGTTTTATAATAAATATAGCGTTAGCATTAATCGCACACCCATTTTGTCCCACGATTTAACAATAATAAAAATAATTAAAAGTAATTAACAATTATTAACATTTGAAATTTTGATGGCGATTAATTGTGAGATTCACATGTAGTTTTAGGTGAGTATTTTAATGGGATACAATAATAAAATAGATTCTCAGTTTAACTTTTTGAATAAAAACTCGGCTTCACGCGACAAATATATATAGTATATATAATTCAAACCAATTTTTGCGGTTTTGATATCCCAGATCTTTAAGAAAATTAATATGTGGATCTCAAGAAGTAGTTCTTATAAGCAAAGGGAATAAATATCCTTTTTTAGAAGGAATATGCAAAGATAATGACGTATAAATAAAAAATAATTAATTCTATGTTTGAAATAATATGAGTAAGTGGATTCTACAGATAGAAATAATCTGGCACTTGAGATATTGACGATAAACATGTTTCAATAACATCAATGAATGATATATTTAAGAATGTACATTGATAGAGCGTGTTTCGATTAATATTAAAATATTTTTATACAGCACTATGCAGAGCTTCATTCACAGTTTGTAAAATGCGAAGGCAAAATTTTGAAGATGTTTATTCATACATAAATATAATATATATCAGAAAAAGAGGATCGAAAATTGTTCCTGAATAAGCTTTTTATTATTACAATTTTTAAAATTGCGAATTACCGCTTGGACAAATTAGACTTCAAGCTATAAAACAGCAAAAATTTATAATGGATCACTTCATCGTTAATTTGTTTTCCATGATGTAGTTTCTCAGGATTTTGGCAATGACTGGTTTCTTTTTTTCCTCCTGCTTAAATTTCACTTCCTTTACTTTGTTGCAAACGCTTTCTTTTCAACATTTCAAAAAAATTTTACATGCAATTTTAACGAGTTAGTCTTTTACTATATAACTTATGTAAACGTTAATAGTAACTTCAATATCCTAAAATTAAGGATAATCAGATTAATCCAACTAATATTGATCTGATGAAAGCAGATGCGATCAGTTTCAGTTCTTTACTTTCAGCAGTAATTTCGGTAAGATGGTATCCAATAACATAGAATCAACAGCTTTAATATAGCTTTAATTTATTTTTTATTAACTTAATTACTTTTCTCTGATTATATTAGTGTTTTAGGTGTAAGCGAAAATTATTGTTGGCTTGTAATTTGTATCTTATATTAAAAGATAAAAATTAAATAATGATTTAAGCCTTATCAGTTAAGTACTTTTCTCTTAATTTTTTTAGTTCAATCTGCTGATTGATTTTTCACTTATTTTATAGTTCTTACATAATATTTAATTTTTTATATTTTTTTCTTCAACGCCTCCTTTTCAGCAAATATTGCTCATTTTTACTGAATATTCCATTTTTATTCGCCAAAAAAAAATTCCTTTTTTATTTCGCCAAGAAAAAAATAGTTTTTCCATTAATATCACCAATTTTTATTCCCTTCATTCATTTTGTTTAATTTATAAGTTTGTGTTTTCAAATAGGGATCAAAAGTTAACGTAAGTGAAATAGAAATTGAGATTTGAGCTAACCACGAACTAATTTCGGTAATCTTCTTTGTAAAAAAAATAGAATGAAGTTCCATTCGATGTGTTTTCATATAAATGTCATTAGGGAGAACTAAGACAAGAAAAATACAGTATTGAAGAAGAAATTAATTTATACTTAATACGAATAATCTGAAGCCATTGTTCCGGTGCGGATATATATGGGAGTTGTATAAGAAAAGCTATATCTGGAGGAGATATGGATTAATCATGCGACAGATGAAGAAGCTCTCCTGTTAAAGCATCCAATAACTGAGTAAACGAAAAAATAAACAACTAAGAAGATTGTTCTGCTTTGGGAACGGCTAAAATGAAAGTAAATATTTTTAAGAAGGCATTTCTCTGAGATCTTAATCAAAAGGCTGGGAACAATCGACGACGTCTAAATCCACGTCAAAAATGACCGAACAAGTCTCAGTGACCGATCTGGCGTCTAACTTCTTCTGAACGTTTACTAGATTGAAGTTCTAAAAAATTTGGAAAAAAGGAGATATTTAATGTGGAAGAAAACACGTGAAAATGTATAATTAAAACATTTTGGCTAGGAAGTTGCGAGAATTTTGGCTCTTCGCTTGGGTGAAATTTGATCTGCAGAACTTGGAAATGATCAAAACAACAAATTTTGGCTTAAAGTTTTAAAAAGATTAATTTCATTTTCGTGATTTCCTGATTGTAACGGACGAATAAATGAAAAACTTTTATGTCAATTGGATATTTATTTATCAGGGTGAGAGAAGCGGACAATTTCTCTTTGCAAATTATTGCCTCTTTATTTTATCTTTTTTCATTTTTTGTGTTCACCGCCCTGAACAAAATCGTTATTCATTTCAAAAACTGTAAAGGATTTCAGAGGACGAAACTCCGCGTTCAAGATGATCGATGTGTCTCTTCAGTCGTTTCTGGGCTATTTGTTACGAAAAGAAGTGCCAAATTCGGCAGGTTCAGGAAAACACGATGTGAAAAGTTATCACTTAAATATTGCTAACAGAGACATATTTAACTGAAATTGTTGCGATGGATTAGAAAAGTTATTCAGCGTTCACTTAAATGCTAAAGACATCCCGCAATACTCCGTTTCCACGGTTTTTCTCTCTGAAGTAAAGACCGATAAATCGTCGGTACAAATTTTGATAATTTCGATATCTCGTCGATCAATAAGCCATTAATCTGTCAACAGTTGCATTAAGGAGAGTAAAAGCAAAGCTTAATGTCAACCATCCCTTTAAAAGGAAATGAAAGTGATCGATTTTGCATTTGATCTTGTCTTGAATGAATTAGGCTTGACTATTCAGAAGCTTTTCAAAGTGAAATATTTAGTTGGATGTATTATTTTTACAGGAAAATGACTGGGAATTGATATTGGCTGTTAATTTTCCGCTGATGCATGAACCCAGAGCACTATGAATAGTTTTGCAAAAATTTTCTTCTGGGTATATTTCGTCCTAATTGTGAATGAAATTGTGAGTCAGGTATGGATTCATTTTCTTAAATATTATGGTCTATACTTATCTAATCGTGTGATAAATTTTCTTTATATAATCAAAACTATTGATATCATAGTAAGAGTTTTTGGATTATAGTAATACTTTTTTGTGTTTTCTGAATTTGTAAGATGAAGCTTTTCACAAGAATGTTGTACATCTAACGATGTAAGGGAGTTAGAATGGATCAAAGAAAATAGATTTTTCCGCAATTATTTACTTTAGAGAGAGATTGTTTACATACGTAACTGAATTTCATTTGCTAAGAGAAGCGCAAAAACATTTTTTTTTTTAGCTTTGTCTTACATTCGACATGAGGATGGATCGATTTAGAATCTTAATTTAGATATACGACGAATTGCTCTTTAATAAGAAGAAAAACATATGTAAGAATTAAATTTAAGCAATAAGTCTCGGTATTAGATTAATATTGTTTTCACGTTAATTGCCAAGTATTTGCTTTGTTTAATTTGTTTCTTTTTAATATCAGAATTACGAGGAAGTTAATTCTATAGAAACTAGTCCGCTTCCAAAGCAGTCGGCTTCAATTTTCATAATTTATGATAGCAAAAGATTTTTTTTGAACGAAAGTTATTGCCTGAAATCAATAATGGTGAGAGCTTACATGACTAACGATACATTTGATGGAGAAAGTGCTCCCAGTATGCGTCTGGATATTATCTGGGAATCTTATGAAAACATAAATTCTCTGAATGTGGAATCAGATTCGCAGGATGATCCTTATTGCGCCAGTAAAGATAGATTTAGCTATCACAGAAAACCCATTAAGGTAATTTTTAAGCATGAAAAAAACATAAGCTTTTTATTAGATTTGATAGATCATGGATAAACCTATGGTGATGGTGGTAATCTACTTGCTATGATTGTTGGTAATGCAGTGCTCGATTAATGCTGGAAAAAGGCTTTTGTTTTTGATCATGTTAAGGGAAATTAGTAAATATTTGAAAGAAAAACAATAACTGTATCCGGTGGATAATTGTATTTCATCTGGTGTTTCATCGATCCTATTTACAATGAAAAATATTTCCAATTCCGTGACCTGAGCACTTTATTTCAAAGGTAAAATGCCTTGAAAATGATCGCGAAGAGAATTATTTATTTAATATACAATTTCAAACCGGATTAGCGTTGGCAAACTAGAAACTGTTTAGGGTGACTATTTTAGCTTAACGAGAAGTTATTTGTGACAATGCGGAAATTAATTTTTCCAGCAAAACATACACACATTTCCGGACATAGTCAATTATGGCTCCAGATATATTCCCATCAAACTTGACTGCAAGTATATAATTACTCCTGAAATGTCACATCCTTGCGCATCCGTGCAATTCAAATATTCATCTCCAGGTATTTGTTGATTGAACTTAATTTTTAGTTTTCATCCCGGAGGAATTTTCTTCTGATACAAATATCTTTTTTTTTTTTTATAGTTTGCTTAGTTGAAAACGTCTGCAGTTGCAGGAACACATCTTTGCCTGCACCAGTCTTGAAATACGAAATTAAATCGAAAGGTATAGATGTATATTGGGAAATTAAAGAGCAAGGATTTGCTGTGAATATTTCAGTTATTAATAAAGTTTGCATTTCGTAAGTTTCACTGCTTTGCAAGCTGTATGTTTTGATCATGACATCCAGAAAAATTTCGTTTTTATGAGTTTTTTGATATAAAGCAATAAACTAAGCATGAATTTCACAAAAAACAGTCACCAAGCAGATCATAGTCAAATTGCATCAAATTGTTTATTTATTTTAAAATAAAATTAGCTGCTTTCGTAATTATTTTACAGTTCAGGAAAAATGACTGCTTTTCACCTTCACTAGCAATTTTTCACTTTTAATAAGTTTACACACTTACATTTTCTAAAATCGAACGGAACTTTTTTCTTCAGTTTAGAAACCTCTCAGGAATATATGCTATTCAATGTATTAACTGATAAACCTGAAGAATTCTCCACAGATATCTGGACCGATCCAGTAAAGAGGAGTGGTAATCATTTCTTCATGTTAAATTCTACAGTAAGAAAGTTCTATGTAATGAAAGTCTTTTACGAAAATTATTTTGAATGTCCTGGCAATGTAACGGAATTAAGCTTTCACTGTAAGTATGCAAAATTATGTAAGAATATAAGAATAAATGACATGGATATAACATTAAATAGAATTAGTTTATAAATTAGTTTCAAATTGGTAACGTATTTTTGTAAACATGAAATTCAACGCGTGAAAACTATAAATGTTTTTTATATAATAGTAATTTTAGTCAATTATAGACTTTTTGTTCCAACTTTTTAAGTTTTTTTTGCGGATATAAAATTTATTTGGTCTGCGTAGAAAAATTTTTTTTCCTCATAGTCTACGAATCTGAAAACACAAAATCAATAAATTATCTGAAGCTGACATTAAAAAGTGTAATGATTTACTTTTATTTAAATTTATCTTCAAAAAAGCTTATGCATTATCATATTACAATACTTTTGTTAATGCACCTGTTTAAAAAATAACATTTCGAGAATGATGGATTAAGTCGTTTGAAATTTTTTTTGTAAGTTCCAGATACGTTGCAGCGGAAAAATTATATAATTTTGTATTTGAGTTATTATGCTTTGGTCCTGCTAGTTTTAATGGGGATGATTTACTATTTCGTAAAAAGAAAATATGGCAGACTGATTTGCAATAAAATATTTTTTACGGAAAACGAAAGACGAACCCAGATCACGGACAACAGCGAAAATGTTTTCTCGGTACAAGGATTGCAGGACCTCAACTGTGTCTTAAACCCTTTGTACAGCTCCCAATTTCATAAAGTAAGAAAACCCATTCGATTATCCGATCTTCTTTCTTCGCATCAATCTATTAAATTTCATTTTAATCAGTGCCTAAACCATTTCGTAAATATTATTTATATAAATAAATCCTTATGGATAGTTAAGTCTTTTGGCTGATTGAACAGGGTAATCAATAATCAATTGAAATGCATGTCCATTTTGGTTTTTATGTAATCGCTAAATACTTAAATTTTCGATATGTAGAAATTTATTATAAGATTTTTTTTTCTTTTAGGATTTATATGTTATTGACTATAGGCAATTGCTGTTCGAAAAGAAGTTAAACGAGGGAAATTTCGGGATAGTTCACCTGGCATTTAGCTTAAGGAAGATAAAGGGTTTCAAAAAATTCGCAGTGAAGCAACTAAAAAGTCAGTACAAAGTTTTGGCAGTGGCAAAAGCTCAAAAGCTCAAACCGGGAATGTATTTAGAGAAATGTTATAATCGACATAGGTTTCAGAAAAGAAAATTAAAATATTCTGAAAAACAAAAAAATATTAAATTTTATGATATGATTTGGGCTTTCAAATTTATATCCAGCTGTGTGTTAGATTCCTTAGTCATTCACCATTATAGTCATTAGTCAGAGTTAATGTTTATTTACAATAATAACACATACAATGAGTTAAAATCGATAATGTTTTATGAAGTGATTTTCATTGTATTTGTATTCCAGACAATGCAACATCGGAAGATATTAAAGATTTCATAGAGGAGATGGAAACGTTTAAAAAAGCTGGTCGCCATCCGAACATTGTTAGGATGATAGGTTACTGCAAAGCGCCGCAACCCTTAAGCATAGTGATGGAATATGTACCATACAATCTTTTGGGATATTTAAAAAATTTAAGAGAAGAGTTTGGCACAAAAAAAATTATAGGAAGAAACTATTCATTTAAAATGAGAGAGGCATCAAATTTGGGGTAAAATATTTTTATTTTTAGGAAATTTACCCGTTTGCATATGAGCTGCATCACCTTTTAATGCAAATTCTTTTTCTCTGAGTATCTCAGAGTATTCTCAGTGAAGACTAAACACGATTAAATAAAAAGCAATAATTTTTTATAGAATGGCCAATTTGTCATAGTCTCAAAACCAAGCTTCGATTTTAAAAAATTCTATGAATTTAACAGCTGACATATTTTATTTATATATATTTTAGAAAGACTATTTTCTGGCATTTTTGTTTAATATTAAAATAACTTTTCAGAGATTCTCATGAATCGTTACCATCAAATTATATATCAGCATGTGAAATAGAAAGTGTGCCTTTGAATGATGAAAGTGAAATTACTGAACTCGAATACGTGCTGGACAATCGAGAGCTGGAATCTTTTGGATTGCAGATTGCTCGGGGAATGGAGCATCTGGAGAAAAAAAATATTGTACATAGAGATCTCGCAGCAAGAAATATTTTGGTTGATAATTTTAAAAATTTAAAAATATCAGATTTCGGTATGTCGAAGATGGGCATTTACGTTAACCGCACAAACAGAAAATTTCCATTAAGGTGGATGTCACCTGAAGCGATTAACGAAAGAACTTTTTCGAATAAGAGCGATGTCTGGTCCTACGGGATTGTTCTGTGGGAAATTGGAACATTGGGTAAGATATTATTCTTGTTCAGTAGGGCTTAGGAGGGTATAAAAATAGCAAAAATCTATTAATACGAGAAGTTTTTAGAAAAGACAAATGTAAAAAAAATATACAATTATTATTATTATTAATAAAAATAATATATATATCATAATTGATTTTTATCATTTCAGGTGGATTTCCCTATTCCGAATTGCAAAACAGCGAAGTTTTGGCATTACTCAAGAAAGGTGGACATCTAAATCAACCCGAAAGTATCACTTTGCCTTTATACAGTTTAATGCTTCGTTGTTGGGCTTCGGCACCAGAAAAAAGGCCCTCATTTAGTGAAATAGTTAAGGAAATTGAGAATTTGCGCCAGAAAGCCTATGTCGACTTTGCTGATCTGAAAAATGATTATGTGTTACCACCAATGGAAGAAGATTTTGATGGATGCTGAAGAAGGCTTTAAATTTGTGAGTGGCAAATGAATCTTTGTCGCAGAGTTATTTAATAAAATAAGTTCAGATGAGTGAAATTTATTTTTTTGAATCTAAGTAATAAAATAATTTAGGCCTGAAACAGAACCAAATTCTCATAAGTTCCTTCAAGAACGCTCGAATGCTTTAAATTGTTCAGTAATCTTAGGCGTTACTTCCCCTTTAGGTGAATTTGGAAGGCATTGTGCACTCTTCATACTTCATTCGAGAAATTAGGGAATCATCCACGGAAATTCTAGCCCGAGGTGTGAACGTGTTAACATGAGAGGTTTAGGCATTTGTTGTTTAAGTATAGGGCTTAGAAAATTGTTTTATAAATAAATAAAAAATATGCAGGTGGAGTTAAGAGTAATAGTGACATAAAAAGATGGATTACAC
Source organism: Ricinus marginatus (assembly GCA_028565995.1). Taxonomy (NCBI): domain Eukaryota; kingdom Metazoa; phylum Arthropoda; class Insecta; order Psocodea; family Ricinidae; genus Ricinus; species Ricinus marginatus. The sequence continues at coordinate 171,822 of JAOWBB010000016.1, forward strand.
AAAAAAGAATTTTTTATATCGTACAATCCCAATATAATCAACAAGTCAACCTAACCAACAGGCCGCCGATGGCTGACACACCTTTAAGCCTATGGTGCTGCAGACAGAAAATGAGACAGTTATATACAGGCGAGTACCCTTTTCATTGTCTTGGCATAAATTGGAATAAACAGGCTGGATTAAATAGAACAACAAGATTCTGATATGTTAAATGGAAACAGTTAGGAAAAGAAGGATCCGTAACCAGAAAGCGAGGATTTGGTTTTCCTAGACGGATTAGTGCGACGAGTGTGCAGTGTGAAGAACAAAAGGTTGAGCCATTAGCTGATGGGTTTTTGAATTTTAAATATGAAGTCGTGAATAATGGTAGACAACCTATCCTAGGCAAGTTTGAATATAAGGAAACTGGATTTTTGAGTCCGGTTCAGTTGAAATCCACAAAAAAAATTTAACAATTACCAGAGTAATTTAGAAAAGCAAAACGAGGCAGATACTTCCAATTAAAAATATATATTACACAGATTATTATATTTATTAAGACAAAATACAGAAGAATTAAAATAAAACTTCCAATTCTTACAATATTTCCTGATCCAGGCAATTTTCTACATTGTAATTGAAAATGTTTAGAGAATTATAATGGGAAATACATAAATTTAACAATATGCATTATTTATGATTATTTACCTATATCATGGTATCATGCAAATTTATCTTACGTAAATAAACATGTCACTACAATATAGTCGACACTGGACCCAGAGAATAACGAAAAAAATTATTTTATCCAAAAATAGGAAATTTGACCAAATAAATTTAACAGGATAAATTTATGAATTTACGTTTTATATTTAATACATGTATATAACAATTTTTAGCTGTTAAAAAAAGTGAAGTCATTCATAGAATATAAAGATTTAATATTATTCAAGTTAAATAAATACTGCATGGCTTTATTTAATTTTATTAGGTCTTCTTTACATTTTGAAAATTTTAACTGACAACAATTAATGAATTTCTGCTCCCTGCGAATGAATCTGGTTAATGACAGAAAATAAATGTGAAAAGTCAATAAACGGGATTTTTTATCCATTCGCAACAGTTAAGAATTTTTTGTCTGCATGATGTACTCTCGTATTTGTTGTGTAAACCACTCGACTCCTTCCTGGAGACCTTCTCCAGTAATAGCATTACTCGAGCATATATGCCACGGTTTGTCCATTATTCTGTCCAAATTCAATCCCGCGGCTATTTTAACACTCGACAAGCTGTCCCTCAAATCCATTTTATTTGCGTAAAATAATATTGGAATTCTCTTACAGGATATATCCGGGTGTTGGAGCAGCATGTCGAGTTCTTCCTTCACAACCACCAGTCTCAGTTTATCACTGGAATCTACCACAAATATAATTCCGTTGCAGTCTTTATAATAATGTTCCCAGAGATCCCGATATCGTCCCTGACCACTCATGTCGAAAGCGGTGAATCCGATATTTTGGTTTTTGAATTTTTCAACGTTGAAGCCGACAGTGGGGATGACAGAGTCCGTCGTCCTTTCTTCTTCTGGCTTGAAATGGTTCACGACGGAGGTTTTGCCGCTGTTATTTAAGCCGACGATTATGATGTGCGCTTCCACGTGTTTCTTTGATTTTAAAAAGTTGGTTAATCTGTCAAACAAGCCCATGTCCGCTCTCTGTGGGGTTCACGGCTTATAACTACTAGAATCGATATAACCTGGTGGCAAAACGATTTCTGTGTAATCTTCGGTCTGGCGAAATCCTTGCGATGGTGCCGAACCTCGTATGACGGTAATGGACTCTGCCGGTGGATATGGAGCACAAAGTGGACTTGCGAAGCTTTTAGTTCTACATAGAAGAAAGTTTTTCATTCGTCGAACTTCAAAAGTTGTCAGTAATAATTTATTCTGTCATACATACATTGCTTCTTCCGCTAAATCTAAAGGCTCTGCTGCTACCTGATTATTGAAATATCGAATATCAGGCTGAATGATGCCTCCAGGTCCGCTGACGGTTGAAATTACAGGAGTACCATTAGAATAATGCGACAGATTCCGAATTCGAATTAAATTATGCTGTTTTCGTTTGCAAGAACTGGCTAAAGATGTTATAATTGCTGTTATTATCAATAGAAATATAAGGCCTATGCCAAACCTAGAAAAGAAAATTTTCAATTTTGAAAAACATAAAGTAATCTGATTTTAATAAGACATGTGTTAATGGTATTATATTTTATTTTAGTAATAACAAATACAGCCTGATTTATTTATTAGAAAAATACACAATAATGTAAATTATAAAATCGTTCTTAGCTTCACCTTGTCAAGTTTAATATGGTTCGACTATACTATATAAATTACACAAACCATATGTAATTTACTGTAAATCAGATAAATTTTGCATTGAAGCTAACTTATTTGGAGTGTGTTTTGACGTATTAGATATTTTGTTAGTGACCTTAAAGTTCAATTGCTGTTTTCTATTTCAAATTATTGTTTCTTCGTACGGTTGAATATTGTGCATGAGCTTCAAACTTCAGACGAGTTTCAATCGTTAAAATAAATTTAAGTGCTATGATTTAGGCTTATGCAGGTGAAACATAAAGCTAAAAATCATACCAAAAATACCATGTCTCCCAGATTTCTTTTTGCTTTAGTTCTGGCTCTTCTGTAGTACAACTAAAATCAAATGAATGAAAATGATTTATAACTCATTGCAAAAGGTTCAGTTTGATACTTATATTATTCTAGAACATTCACCTTTATAATGCAATGAATATTACTGAATGGAAACTAATATTCACCTTACCCGAGAGTAACATTTATCAGACGTATACAAACTACTATTGCCATATACGTAATATATTGAAATAGTAAGTTAATGAGTTAAGTAATCATGAATTCGAACTGCCGATATTTCACTCTGGTGAACAGAAATCCTTTTCGAATAATTTCAGCTAAAACAGATTTGAAAATTATCAGTAGGAAAATATTCGTTTAAAATAATTTTGATATTATGAGCTAATATTTAGGATTTCAATATAATATGAGAATGGGGTCTGGTGGTGCGAGTATGCCAAGTCGTGAGTTCAAACCACGGGGGCGATTTAATTTCAGCCTATTTTCCTGCGGTTAAACTTACCTTAAAAACTTTCTGTCTCTCAGAGACCAGCATCCTTTACCCGAAATTTTCTCCAAGTCTAACAATCTTGATGGTATTGCCAGCCAACGCGAAAGGGAGATGACCTCAAACCAGCAATATATTTCAATAAAACTGACAAGCATAAAATCGAAAAATTGAAATAACGTGTTCTATAGTTGACCGAAACAAAATAAAATAAAAAACGGTAGAATTTACCTTAATGTAAGGACAAAGTAAAGTTCGATGATATATTGGTATGTTCAATAAGTAATTCAGTAATATATGCAAGAGAACAAACTAAATATGAAATTGAGGAACAGTATTTACGGCACAAGTTGCTTTCACAAAAATTATGATCATCTTCACTTTTTCAGTCTTCATTTATTTATATTTCATGATTTTCGAGCTTTTGTAACATTTTTATTTAATATTCACTAAATTTAAAAAGATTATAAAATTTTTAAATTTGCTTAAATAATCCTTGAAACTCTCTTGAAATCAATACAAAAATGTAGAGACAGCCCATATTACCTAGCAACCAAAAAAAACACTCCTAGTTCAATGTCCGAAGAAAGTTTTTCACAATGAAACCATTATCTAGAACGTAATATTAATATTTTAAAACATCAACAGGTTAAATATTTTAGAAGAATCAGTCAATATTTATTGGCTTTATTATTCAGAATTGCCACTAGAAAAATGAGTCGATCGTATGGGTCTCATTGATGGCGCTGGAGGTGGTGGAAATGGTGGCATTGGTCCGGGAGGACCGAATGGCGGCATTCCGGGTGCCATTTCATTTGGTGGTGGCGGTGGCATCCAACTAGGAGGTGGTCCTCCGTAATTATTGGCTGGAAAACTGGGCGGAGGCATATAGTTATTTGCGGTACCAGCTGACTGACTTGGAGGAGGTGGTCCATATGTTGGATTGTAGGTAGGTGGATAGTTACCCTGAAGAATAGTTAAAAATAATTCTGTTTAAATCCAAACCCTAATTTTAAGATATATGGCTAGATTAAAATACTGAAAATAATTTAAAATATGAAAATGAATAAACTTTTATGCAACAAACCTGTGGAGGACCTGGATGACTGTAATTCTGCTGCTGCTGCCAAGGAGGAATAGAGCCTGGGGGCATCATTCTTGGTGGTGGAGGCATTCCAGTTGGAGGTGGAATTCCAGGAGGTCCAGGAGGGCCTGCGGTCATGTGTGGTGCATAGCCATCCATTCCTGGAGGTGGTATATTTGGGGGAAGAGGAGGGTTCATACCTGGCATAGGAGGTGGAGGTGGCATACCCATTGGGGGAGGAACTGGTGGAGGAGGAGGAGGAGGATTAGGTGGTGGAGGTACCATCATCATTGGAGTTGGTGGTGGTAAAGGTGCAGGAGGAGGTGCATCTGCAAATAGCTGATGAGGTCTATCAGCTTGAGACAATGGATTTTGAGCTGCCAGTAACCTAAAAATAAAATTTTTTTTAATTTCAAAATCTTCAGAGATTGAATTTTCAATTAAATTTTTTTAAAATTATTATAACTTTATGAAAGGTTAAATTTTTGTTATATTATATTTACCTTTCTGCTGCTGAACCATGCCTTTCACCTCTAGAATCTTTCTTGAAAGCATAGCTTACTGATATTGGCCTATTACAAAGATATTGTCCATTCATTGCTTCTATACTAGCATCACTAGCTTCAAAACTTGCAAAATTAATAAAGGCAAATCCTTTTGAATTTCCTGATTCAGGATCTCTCATTATTTTAGGTGTTTGCAAAATAACACCAAATGCAGAAAAAGTATCAAAAAGAAGTTTTTCATCCACTTCTGGATCTAGATTTCCTATAAAAATATTAGCCCCAACATCTAAATTTTTCTGATGAGCAGATGCCTGTATAAGAAAAAAAAGGTTTCAGTTAGCCATTAAATAACATGATTCACATTTAAAATAATATTCTACATAAAATATTAAAAATTTTGAATTTAATGAATTAAAACTTTCAAAATATCACTTACTTTATTAACCCTAATTGGTTTCCCATATAATTTTATCATATTCATTATTTTAATAGCATAATCAGCATCTTCTTCACCCATAAACTCCACAAATCCATAACCCTGATGCATCTGAGTCACTCTATCTTTGGGCATATGCACATTCACTAAAATTAAGCATTATGAGTCTTAATTCTTCTATATTTACATTCATAAAGGGCAATGTGGAATAGTAATAAAAAAGATTTTTGCCAATTTACTAAGAGCTATTATTATTCAGATTTAATAATTAGTAAAATCTACAATTTACTGAATGTAACTTGAAATTAAAAGGTGACTTAATTTGAATATTTTAATAAAATTTTTAAAATCATTTATTAAAAAAAAATTAATTTTTAAATCTCACCTACTGGTCCCGATTGTACAAATAATTCCCACATGAGAGGTTCTGTAACTTTATCATCCAATCCTCCAACATAAATAGTTGCATCTGAAACATTTAAATAAATTTTAATGTAAAAGTTCAATAATTTACAATCACTGATAACATCGTTTTGTAATTTTTCAAAGCTTCTTTTTTCAAAAAATACCTTGATTGCGTTCGGCTATTGGACCGGCCGCCATCTTTATGTATTTACCATAGACTTTCAACGGTAAGTCAAGCAGTTTTATTAGTTTTCTTCATAATTTCAACTATAAACAGATATGAATTAATTCTTTTAAACAATCTAAAACCAACAACAAAACTTGAAGTTCACAATGAGAGATCAAATCGTTATAAATAAAAATAAAGATTACAAGGATATTTTTATAAAATAAAAACTCGTGTGATTTGAATTATCAAAGGTTTCAGTCTGTGGAAAATACCTAAACAAAATACCTTCGTATACTTGGACAAGCGCTCTGTAAAATGCAAAAATATGAGAAATTAGAAAAAATAGGAGAAGGTATAGTTGCGTTTTAATAATTTTCATTATTTTATATATCGGAATTTGTCTAGCGAGAATTTTCATTGAATATTGGAATTAAATTAATAAAATGATTTTTTATTTTATGTATAGGAACTTATGGCACAGTATTCAAAGCAAAGAATAGAGAAACTCACGAAATAGTTGCATTAAAGCGGGTTAGACTTGATGACGATGATGAGGTAAATGCGAATAGCACTAAAGACTTGCTAAGTGCAGATTAAGTTAATCGAAATTTTCTAGTTTTATTGTAAAAAATTTTTTTTTACTCTTAGGGAGTTCCATCATCTGCACTTAGAGAAATTTGTTTATTGAAGGAATTAAAACATAAAAACATAGTGAGGTTGTATGATGTGCTACATAGTGACAAGAAATTGACTTTAGTTTTTGAACACTGTGATCAAGATCTAAAAAAATATTTTGACAGTTTAAATGGAGATATTGATGTGGATGTTGTCACAAGTTTTATGTACCAGTTACTTAGAGGTTTAGCATTTTGCCATAGCCATAATGTTTTACATCGGGACTTGAAACCACAGAATTTATTAATTAACAAGGTAAGCTTAATTAATCTAAAGATCAAATTCTAAAGGAGTAAAATAATTTTTAGATTTATTTACAGAAAAATTATTCTCTTTCATTCTTATCTATGCACTTATTTATTCAAAAAAATATTGCAGAATGGTGAACTAAAACTTGCAGATTTTGGATTGGCAAGGGCTTTTGGAATACCAGTGAAATGTTATTCTGCTGAAGTGGTTACATTATGGTATAGACCACCAGATGTTCTTTTTGGAGCAAAATTATATACTACTTCAATTGATATGTGGAGTGCAGGTTGCATTTTTGCAGGTAGATACTTTGAACTAAAAAATTGATAAAAAGCTGCAGAATGAAATTGCTTTTCATTTGAAAGATTTGGTTGCTTTTAAATAAAAATGTACTTAGTGTTATAACTACTTTCATAGATTATTATATTTACACAATTTTATTGATTTTAATAAATTATTTATGTAGATGTTTAATTGTTCTAGATTCTCTATAACAAATAAAATTGAAGTTTTTTAATTCTTTTTGAAAAATTACTTTTTACCTATATTTACAGAACTTGCTAATGCTGGAAGACCTTTATTTCCTGGTTCAGATGTGGACAATCAGCTAAAGAGAATATTTAAGCTTTTAGGTACACCAACTGAGGAATCTTGGCCAGGCTTGACTCAGCTTCCTGAGTATAAACCCTTTCCTTTGTATCATCCAACCATGAGTTTTACACAGGTTGTTCCTAAACTTAATTCTAAAGGAAGGGATTTATTACAGGTAATAATATATCTCATAATTATTTAAGTACAAAAAAAACAAAATTAGAAATTGTAATCCAATGATCAGGTTAGTCTTAGATTTGAGTAAATTAAGGACAATTATTCTGGATCTGTGAGACAAAAATATTATATCAATATATTTTTGTTTTAGAGGTTATTGGTGTGCAATCCAGCTTTAAGACTTGCTGCTGATGAAGGTATGGCACATCCATATTTTTGTGATGTCAATCCTATACTTAAGAGTGATCGTTTATTGTAATTGCATTTTAAATATTTTGAACAATTTCACATAACTTTATACACTAAAGACCATTTTGAAATCTTAAATTTTTTTTTTATAAGTTTAATGTATAAAATGTTTAAATTCATGGGCCTCTCTAAAATTTAGAGAATTAGTGGAATTGTGAAGCGCAGAAATTAGACTCCTAAAAGAGGAAATAAGCTTAGCTAAATCTTTCATAAGTGCTTTGAATAAAGAGAGGAATTTATGAATGAGTTCAAAGTTTAAAAATTTGAGAAAATAAATATTATTTAATATATTGGATTAGAATATCTCTTTATAGCCTCTTGCTTTTTCACTGAAAGTTCAGTGATGTGATAGACTGTGTAAGTATCGTTATATTACATGATTAAAATTGGCAAATATTCTATAAAATTATTTTCACTCAAAAAAAAAAAACTTTATTTAAATTTATGAATTTTAAAATAATTTTGTATAATTTTCATCTCCAGATAATGTCTTACAAAAATGGAAAATGATTGATATTAAATTTCACTAAAACTTGCGCAATTTTTTTTTTATGCATTTTACATTTTTATAGACTTTTCAAATTAATTTTTAATGTTCAACTGTAATCTAATCATTTATGCTTTTATTTGGTAGTCAATTTTGTATTTTAAAAATTTTATTTTATAAAAATATGTTTTTCATATTTATTTATTTAATGGCATTTATAAAATTATTTATGTTGCAATTATCTTGCAAGATTAGATTTTTTTTTATCCAGAAACTGGATTAATCAAAAATAATTGAAATTGATCTTTTCAAATCTGTAAATAGTTGATGTAATATAATATGTATTTCAGAAATGATGAATGTGATCTATGAAAGTATGTATTTTTTGTAATAAAAAAATATTTATATACATAACAAATATCAAATGAAATTTGCAAACTATGAATATTTAATAAAAATTTTTTGCACAAAATGTTGAATTGCTTTTTTTAAGTCATGGATTCACTTTTAATTAATAACAAACTTTTGAAGAAATATAATTAACAAAAAAAAATTTTTGTTAGGTTTTCAATTTGAGGCACATTTAAATTTTTTTAAATTGAATTATTTTTATTGGCCAAATTTTTTTTTAATTTGGTTTTCTATATTTACCCTGGATCCATATTCGATACATTTTAAGCAGTTTTCCACGGTTAACTTGAAGCCTTCTATCAACTAAGTTTAATTCTTCTATGAAACCTTCACTAAGAAACATTTTTCTCAGCTCATCTGCAACATTTCATGCCAATTTAATACTTTTTTGTTATAAAAATGAATTTATTTTTTGATAAATTATAATGGTTGAAAACTAAAATTGTTTAGTAAAATAAGTAAAAATAGAAATAACATATTTTATAAATTATTTACAAAGTAGGGAATGATATTTTAGGGGCAATTTGAACTACTAAAATTAAATTAAAAACATGGTTTAATAAATTATCTCATCAATAACTGCTTTACCCAATCTAAGAACTGAATACCATTGAAGTAAAAAATAACAGATTATTATAAAATGAGAGTTTATGAGAAAAGAGAAACAGCAATGACTTTTAAGATATATTTACCTTGGGTGAAAAAATACACACTTGTGCCATCACCCCTGGCATAAAAATTGTCAGACATGCACCTTCCATTTTTAAAACGAAGTTGTGCCATGTCAAACCTTCCATAATCCCTAAATAATATTAAGCCATTTGGTTTTAAGTAATCTTTCACATTTCTAATGACTTTAACATGTCTAAAAAAATAAGATATTAAATTAAAATTTAATATACTTTTAAAAATAATTTTAATAAATTCTATACTTACTTCTCAGGATTAATTGCAGATAAAACAAATATCATTGTGATTATATCTAAACTGTTTTTTTCAAAAGGAACTATCCAGTTTTCAGAAGTTACATCAAGAACAAATGCATTGCAACGGCTTTCATTGTATAAACTGTGACTTTTCAAAATACTAATTGCTTTTTCAGAAAAATCACACCCATATATGAAAATATGGTCACCTAAATGATTCTGTAGTAAAGGTATAATAGTATTACCTACACCACAGCCTATTTCCAATAAATATGTTTTACAATTTGATTCTGAATTAAGAATATTAAGTTCTGGAAATTCTGTAAAAAGCCAATGCCTGTCTTTAAAGAACTTATTCTGATGCTGATTGTAAAATGAATCCCAGAATTTTCCAGAATTTTTTTCAAATTCTTCTTTTTCATTTTCACTAAATTTATCTTTAGAATTGGCCTTTACAAGCTTTTCTGCTTGTTCTTCTTGTTCTTTAACCCACTGAACATTATCCCTAAAATTTAAAATATCAGAAAAATTAAATGATTTGTCATTTATAATGCAAATATATTTTAAAATTTATAACTTTATACAATTTTATATATTAGCATTACAATTATAATATTTTAATAGAAAAAAATGGAAATTTACCATTAACATTTAGAAGAGGTATTTTAAATAAATTTCATAAGTAAAGTAAATTTTGAAATTCTATTTGAGAATAAATGAATATGTGTTTAAAAAGAAAAAAAAGAAAAGCTGATTAAATGCTGATTTGTTTGTTCCTTAAATATATAATGTTGAAAACTTACTCTTGATCTAGAATTATTTTCCATGATGCAGAAGTATCACACATTTAATTGATACATATTCAGATTTTAATAAGAATTAGAAAATCTTAAATTATATATTTTTCATTTCCAAAAAAATTTGTGAAGCTGCTTTGAATGAGATATAAGATCTCAATAAATAAATTACACCTAACAACGTACAATTGTGCTGTTAAATAAGCTTCATTATTAATAAATCTATTATCAGTTTATAAACAACAACTCATAAATCTAGTTTTTTAAATCTTCAGATTTCTTTCTCTTTCTCAAAACTTTTTGATGTAGTTTTAATCTTGTAAGGTTAAAATTTACGATAATCAGCTTTAAGTTTTAATGAATAAATTTATTAATTCATTATTAAAAAGGGAACATACCAGGCATTATGAGAAAAAACTAATATTTCATCAGTGAGGAATCTGTTACCAAACTGAGGGCGCACATTCTCACCATCTGTTGTATTCGCCTCTGATTCCATGGTTTACCTCAACGCAAAAATCTGTCGTCATTAATGAGTGATATTTGTCGACGACATTTCGGTTGTCGCAAATATTTTTTGGCGGTAAATGTTATTTGAATTTTTTTCATTCAAAAACAACCCAAATGAATACCATTCAAAAGATTATGATTAAATTAGGTGCTGTAATCTGCTTCTCCATAAATTTTATCTTATCAGTGCTAAAATGATTTGATCTTCAGTTAATCCTTTTTTACAGATTTAAAGAAAATTAAAAAAATTTTTTTGAACAGCTTTCACCTAAGCGAAATAATTGCTTAAACATTAACAACTCTCAAAAATGTTTCTTCTGCTGGTAGAGGAAGCAAACAATTCACAGATTTTAAATTAAACATATATACGAAAATACATTTCTTATTTTTTTATAATTTAAGGAGCTTCTTGCAAATTATTTTCTCTCATAGAAGGAACGAATTAATAAGCAAAATCTGTGTTCATAATGAAAAAAAATTTGAGACATTTTTTATATGACATTTTAAATACATTCTGGCACGTATACGTATGAACTGAAATACTTTTTAATTGGACGTATTTCTGTTTTTAGTTATATTATAAGTGCTGATTTCATACTTCGAGTTCTGGCCTTTAGTTAAGACGATTCCAGGTGCCACATTAAGGCTCTTGATAGCGCGTTGTAAATGTCCTTGAGAAATAAGAATTTAACAAAATACAGAAATTCTTCCAAAATGGAAGAAAAAACATGTTTAAATGTGACCTCCTTCATTTCATAAAATTTCAAAACACATCACTTGATTTAAGGGTCTCTTAACTTTTACGAAATCATCTTAAATTTTAAATTATTTTAATCGAAACCTTATAAATTATTCTTAACCAACATGGAAATAGAGTATTCTTCCAATTTTAGATTTTTTTTTCAGCAGATGGAAGGAATAATGTAAAAATAAGGAAACTTCGGCGTGACTTAGAAAACATTTTCATGTTTATATAAGAAAATTGAAATAAGGGAGAGTTGATTGAATGACAAACGATATCACTGAAATCCTTTTCCATTAACTGTTTTTTATTTATTGGCCAATTTATTTTAAGATGATTGAAAGTAGATGAAATGGTGTGTGTATTCTTCTAAATACTTATTTTTCTGAATGGAATAGCATTATTTGAGATTTTTTTTACACTATTCCTACATACCAAATGTGGGTATTTGAATACATGAAGAAGATAAAATTGCTTTAAATTTGCATATATTTTTGTGTAAATTTATAATAAAACCTTATTAATTTTCATAATAATTTGGTTTAATTTGCAGCCGAATTCAAAGTGTAAAGATGGATTAAATCAAAATCGAACGCATTTCTATTGTCAATAGTGAATTTCTAGTTTAGAGGGAATATTTTCAAAATTAAATTATATAAGAATCAATGATAAATTTCATGAAGGATTGATTACTGTAACATATTACTGTAACATAAAGTAAAAATGAATATTACTTGATTTGCATTGTTTTAAGAGTTTATTGGGGAAAATAACATTACGTTATTATTGTTTCGTTTGTTAAAAAAAAATTTATTTTATTAATAGGCTTTCCCATTAATATTAAATCAATAAATCGTGTGAAAGGTTCTTGCAGATTTAGTATATTTATAGAAATAGTATAGAAATAGGTTTTAATAGAAAGTATAGAAATGAATAATAATATTTTATATAAAACTCATTAGGATGGAAAAAATTTTTATAAAAATTTAAATATTTATATTGGTTGAAAACAATCTGATATTTTATAAATAAATGTTTAACAGTAATATAAGAACATAATAATAATGAAAAACGTTTTCTGAAATAAAAAATAACACATTTAAAACATTTAGCATTGTGCATCAATCATTTTCTGCTCTTCTTCAACTGCGGAACTTTCGAAGGTGACACAGTGGTAGACCCTTCAGCTGTCAATTATTACCTATTCATCGTTTTATCTGGTTACAAAATGCAAAATAAAAATTAAAATTTATCTAATTATTTTACAAATCGCGTTGCATAAACTTTATTTATAATCGTTTGCTACTCTTTTTGCGAGTTCGTCAAATCCATCTCTATCGAATCCATCGAAATCTCCCGATGGATCAAATCTTTTGGTAAATTGGTTAAATCCGCTTCTGTCAATTTCGTCAAATTCTCCTCTCTTAGCCAAGTATCTCAACCCGTTGTAGTCTCTTTTTAAGAAGTTATTGAAACCAGACCTGTCTATCTCATCGAAATTTCGCTTTTGAAATATTGAAAATTTGGGCATTCTGAAAGAAGAAACTTCATGTCAATATCAAATTATTAAGGGCTGGGGTCACTAGTTTTTAACAAAGTCTATTTGTTTTGCGTGAAATATAATGTTGCGATATTATGATTTTTTATGAAGATTTGCTTATCCGCAAATGAATGTAACAGAGGAGTTTTATTTATATTATTACGATTGCATATTGCAGCAGAATAAAATTCGTAGGATATAATGCGTATAGCAAAAAAAATATGTGAGACCCATTTTTCCTTTTGTAATATATTTTATTAAAGAACGTGGAAAGAGCCTTGGAAGAGCTTTGGCCTAAAAAATGAATTTAAATGAGAAGACAGATTGAAAAGTATTTGAAACGGGATGTATTTCAAAGCTGGCGATAATAAAAAGTGCTGCAAATGGAATTTTGAAAAATGCCGCTACTAAAAGTGGTAGAACAACAGTAAATAACTTTTATAGTTCCATACAGTCATGCATGGTCACCTGATAATGCCATTTTTATTGGTGAATAAATCATATTTAAGGATAAAGCTTTGCTCATTCCAAAACTAGTTCATATATTTATACTACTGTCTGCATCTGGTATATAGCGAGCTTACCTTTTTGGAAGTATTAAAAATATGGTTTTAGATGCAACGGAACAAACATCGACGAAATGTACAGAACTGACTGCCGTGATGCTGGTAGATTTATTGCCTAATTAATATGTAACAAGGAAAGGAGGAATTTCTTTGTGGCACTTAGAAATGAACAATAGAACTGTGAGATGAATCTAATAACTTCCTTGAAGTACGTTGTAGGTGACAGTAAATCTCCGGAAATAAGTTACAATGGAAGAACGAAAGCAGAGAACTTGAATGTTGAACCTGATTCAGTAGTGAAATCTAATGAAAACGGTTTTCCACAACTATCTTTTTAAGGTGGTATGTCCTTTACTAAATGATGAAGTGATTATGCGAGTTTACGAAGGATTTGGAAGCAAGTGTTTGTTTATAGTCATAATTTTTGTGAAGTAATGTTTCCTTCATTTCAATTAAAAAAGAAATTTTATTTCATTCGTTCAACTAAGGATTTGTTTCAGATCATTTTCATTTCAAAACTTATTTTAATCATGATGTAGTTATGCCTACACTGATATACATAACTGATGTAGTTACTTAATGCCTAAATTTAGAAATTTTTTAAGCAAAATTTTTCTGCAAATAAATTATAATTATTTTCAAGTAACAGAAAAGTTGAACTGTTTCTTTTTCATCCAGAAAAAAGGGCTGCAATATTAAATGTTAAAAAAATTATTCTCGAGAAACCGAATGTTATTGTACTGACAAATCTAAAAAGGTTATACAATCCCCGAAATGGAAAATGTTTATTATGATTATCACGGAAAAATTGTATGCAACTAATAAAAGACTAATTTTTTCATGACATATATTAATACAAATAAGAAAGAAAAAAAAATAAAATTGTTTAAATTATTTAAGCTTAGAAAGATTTCAAAATTATATTTGCTAAATAATATATAAAAAGTGAGATGTATTTTGATAATTCTGCAAAAATCACAGAAAATTAAAGCATTCTTTTTCGAGATATTGGTAAAACGCATTAAAATTTTCAAATGATAATAGATTAGAGCAAAAACTACAAAAGAATATGGATTTGTTATCAGATTACATTTGGATAGTTTTTTTTATTAAAATATTAATTTATTCGGATTTGATTATAGCACTCGATGTTAAGTATAGGTAATATCGTCCAATGTAAGATTTGTTCTTGAGGATGCAGTATGAATATGTAAACATTACGTGACATTAGGTTTTTGAATTACAAAATGCAACCTAAGGTATTTTCATATCAATTTTAAGCTATAGAAACGAGACAGAATGATAATATTGCTTTTTGCTACTGATGTTTATTTCATATTAAAATCACTGTTAGACGAATATAAAACTGCTCAGAGCCAATAAAACTTTTATGCTGATGAATTTTTTTTATTTCCATAACAGAAAGGGGTCACTTTTTTATTTTTATAAAATTAACTTTAAAAAGATTTCAAACGTTATCCATACAAATGTTGCATTTAATATTAAAGTAAATCTAAAATATTTTATACCATCTTGCAGCTTAGTAAGACTTATCAGCCTATATTTCATCGATCTTTACCTGAGATTGTAGTTTCTTTTGCTTGTACCGAACAAATGCATCCCCAAAGGGTCTCCCATATTTGAATTCCTCCTTCGTCTTTGCTGATACAAAGAGGAAATTTTCGCTGCTTCTTTGTCTATCAATTGTTTAACTTCTGTAACGACAACAATATGAAAATTTTTTGAAAAAAATACTGTTAATTTTCACATCATTGTAAAGGCAAAACAAGAGACGCTAATTATGAATATTTTTATTATAATTATGAAGCAATCCAATAATTCTGAAAGCAGTAAGTTTGAAAAAATTGTAATCTAAGAACGTTTCTTCTGTTAACATGTAAGAGGATAATTTTATTTAGTTAAAATTCATTATTATGTTCTTCGTATAAAGAATTAAGATATTGTAAGAAAATGCAAAATGTGAATTACATTCATCTAAAGTATTTATTATATTATTTTAGGCTAATATTTTAATGATTAAACAATAAGAAAATCAAAGATCAACTTTAAAATTTTTAAAAAATTTTTAATAAAAAATTCTCAATATTTAAAAGTTTGTTGGATTAATTTAAAGTAATCTTAGTTCTATATACATATTTATTAAGTATAGATTTTCTAATATGATGCTGAAGATTATATGGCTTATTTCAATAATAATATGGATATTGTTGTTTGACAAACATAGTTAAACGTTATAAAGATGCACACCTATTTTATATATTTAATTAAATTTGTGAAGAATAAAACCGTACTTTGATTTAATAGATGATCGACCATTTCGTACTAAAGTATGTCACATTATTAACATTGTTGAGAGATCTTTGAGGGGCATAAAACTTCTTTTCTTTAATCAGCGTTATCTAATTGTCTCAATTTCTGTGCCTGACTTTATTGTCAGTGAATAAACTACAAAAATAAACCAATTTCTTATTCTCACGGTTTCTACTCTCGAATTTCCTTTTCGCGAGTTTTAATAAGTAAAATAAATTAATATTAACCTAGAATAACTGAAAAGAATATGCTTCATAATAATTTAGTTATGAAAGTGGCAAATTATGTTAACTTGAAAAACAAGTTTAATTTAATTTTATGTTGCAGATTACAACGATCGACGACCGTTATCACTTGGGCCGTTGGAGCAGTGAGGCTATTAGTTTTTCATAGCAATGTACTCCATTTACAAGAAGAAATCACAAGTTATGACAGTGGAATAAATTGCACGAACACATATGACACATCTATAAAATCAATAAGTTCTGAATTTAGTGGAAAAATAAATTGGAAACACTGCATCTTGATCAGAATTCTGTTCTGTAAGGTTCTGATATTTCCAAAGCCACTTTCACGTGAGACCATCCTTATTTTGCCTCAGTTTCAATCCACCCATTATATTTCTGCAAGACTGCAGTGTTTATGAGAAATAGTTAACAAATATTTTTTCTTTTTTCCTGAACTGCTACATATTCTCATGATTTTTCATTATGGAAATTTTTTTACAATCACAATTTGCTGCTTTCGGTGCTTTTTTTAAAATAGTTTTATTCACTTTTCTATTTGAGTTCGTAATAAAATAATTAAATATTAACTTTGTAAACATCAGTATCAGAAATTTGTCACTTTTTCATTGGTTATGAAGATTCTTTAGGTTTTTTTTTATTTTTTCTATGTTTTTTTGCAAATTTTGATAAATTCAGATTGTAGTAAAATAATAATAATAATAATAATAATAATAATAATAATAGTAATAATAATAATAATAATAGTAATTAGTTTTATTGCTATTTATATTATCCAAAATAATGGTTTTTGATACATAAGAAAGCAAGGTTAATAATCGCATTTTTTAATCGTATGATGTTAATAGGGTACATGATAAAGATAATGAATGCATTTTAATTTTTTCTATCTGCAGTACAGATTACAACAAAATTATATTTAATTTATTTGGGCAATAAGATTATTGATTTTTTCAAATAATGCTGTTGTACTATTGATAACGTTTCGTTTGCATTTGAAAGAATTATTTAATAGCACAAAATTTGCAGACTTTTCGTGCGGAATCGTATTCAGATCTAATTTATTTGGGAATTTTCATCGCCATAATTCACGGAACGTCCCAACAGAAATCCTCCCCCAATTGGATCAATCGGGAAAGGATCAGCCTCCATTTCAAACATGTGTATGTCTTTGTTGTTAAGAAAGGACTTGTCTGTCGTCAAAGTATCCATCAGTTCTTCTTTCGGCACCAATCTGAATAAGAAATCTGCTTTTCTGATAGGCGATCTTTTCAAATTCTGCTTGCTCCTTTGTTTGTTTTCCCATTCAGCGTTCGCAGATGGATCGAGAGGAACTTTCGACAGATAGGATCCTTTCCTGAACGAATTTTTTTCTGCGTTGGGATATCTCCGTAATGAATTGTCCTCGCCGATTATGACGGGTCCAATAACCCTGATCTGGGATCTGTTTTCGCTATCCTCTTGCTTGTGCAGCGTCATGTCATCCCCAACAATGGAACTGCCCTGTGGAAGCCGTTTTAGTAAATATCCGCCACCGATGGGATCCAATGGGAACAATTTTTTGACAGGAACTGCTTCTTTGACTGGCTCGGGGCCCGACTGTCTGCGTAGCAAATAGCCACCCCCGATTGGATCTATCACAAACTGCCTTCGGGCAAGGTTTTTGGGACGAAACATGCTCCGGACCGTCTCTCTTTTGTGCAGACTTTCCTTTCGGATGTCGGATTCCGTTGGATTTGTTTCATATTTCTCCCTGTTTCCTTCGTTATTTTTCATTGTCGCTAGTTCTTGCATTAATTGATAACCAATTGGTGTACCGAATTCCGTAGTGCTTCCTACAAACGGTTGAATACCTGGAAAATTACAGAATTTGAAAAATCTGAAAAATTAGTTGAGACATGAAAAATAAGAATAGCAAATAAGCCAAATAATTTTTGTCTTCAATAATTAAGTTTCTGCGTTATTTTAAATAATATATTCCCTAAAGTATTAACAGGGGAAAAAGGCTCATGCATAAAAATAAGCCAAGAATTTCCTTTGTATACGAATTTTCAACTGTAATATTTGTTAATATACCTTTCATATTTCTTTTCCTTTATATACTCTTATATATATTTATATATTATATATAAATATATACTCTTTCATATTTCTTTCGCTTTTTTATTTTAAGGCAATATCATATAACATAAGAAAATTGGATTTTAGGCTTTCACACATTTCAGTTCGAAAAATAAAATTTTGATATGAATATTTTCCAGAGTTAAAATATGTTAAATATTAAATAAAATATTTGTTTGTGGTTTTCGGCTGAAAAACTAACTTATGTGATAGTAACAAAATGAATTTGAGATACAGAACAATTATGGACAGTTTACCTGAAACTGGCAAAATTTTATTTTCATAATAATTAAGTTATTGTCAATTATCAATAATATAACTCATGGTACCTAAATTTACTATTCTATAATAATCTATTGTAATATTAGTTCTTTATGTAATTTATAGAAATATGATAATCACAGACTGACATTTTTATTTATTGTAATGTTTCGACCTCATGATTTTTTGATTTCATATCTATTACTCCTGCTGTTTTAAAATATATATGAATGGCAAGCAGAAAGTGTAGATTTTGAGGTTCCATTAGTTTATGAATTTTCATTTTACCTACAATTTTCTTTTATTATTCTGTTCCCATTACGTTTTTGCAGTGATCGTAAACAATGAAATGATATATATATTTATTTCAAGATATAATAATTTATTAATACGATTATCGGAACGGTGTATAATTTTGAGCTGAATTACATACGCAGTGTGAGATTTGGTTCTTAGGGCGAAGCTCGAATGGAAAGACTCCAACCAGTCCGGCTATTAACAAAACATTACTTTTAAATATTTTTCTTCAGCAACCTTTTATTTGTACATCAAAACCTTTGCTTTATAGTCTCAATTCTCAATTTTGAGTATGCTTATGTACTTCCTCTAAAGTTGCAACTGATTAAGAAATTTTTTTCAATAGTTTTTGCGAGGATAATGTATATATCTAAAACTATTGATCCGTTTGAAAATTCTACAATATTTTTGTTAAATAAAATTTTTGATACATTTTTAGACTTCAGGTTATTTTCTATTGCAAAAGTGTTGAACAACATTTATGCACATAAATACGCGTTCTTCCCCTACATTATACTAAAAAAAAATTGAACACAGGTTTGTTTTTTTTGCGCTTTGCATGCTTGTAAATGGAACTAAACGAGAGTTCTATTAAATAAATTAAGGTTTAAAAGATATTATTTGTAAACTTATGGAAAACACTAATTTTGTGTATTTATTTACAGGAATATCAAGTAGCCGAACTAACTTGTTTTCGTGTATACAATGAATTTCTTAGAAAATCTTCAAAAGTGCAGATATATTTGATTTTCATTATGTGGATAAAGTATTAAGTCTCAACAATTTAATTATAAAAGGTTCATCGATTTTTATGGTTACGGAGTAAGAACTTAAAGGACTTGAAGATTTTAATTCATTTAATGAAAACTCCAAGAAATACAATGCCTGGCATCGAATGTAATCATTCAATATTTAAAATATCGGTGATCAATAAAATTTTAAAGTTGAGGTCATTAGCATTAAGTTTTAATTGTTATTATCGATCAAATTAACTATATTAATGAAGATTTTAATTAAATTCTTCCAGTGAGTTATAACAAAAGTTTTAAAGAATTTTATATATTTTTCTTTCTCAAAACCATTAATTGGTAAATCTGTGATGAATAGAAGTAAATCATTTCAGCATAAAAAAAATATTATATTTATAGTTATTAGAAATATGGATGAATGAAAAAATGAAAACTATATCAAATACATCGCATTTTAAAATAATGCTAAATTTTCAGTGCGTTATTAATTATAAAGTGATGCAAACATTGACTTTTGGTGCAAAACATCTTAAAGCAAGTGCGATACACTCATGCTGCAGCTTTTTAGTGCTTTTTATGAGATGAAAAAAGTAAAAGGCACTTACCAATGCTCTGTGATTTTTCTCGAATGATCAACAATAAAAATGCAAAAACGATTCACACCGTACACGTCACGGAAATTGTCCTGAATTGTTTCCGTCAGGTTTGCATGTGAAAATCGTATTAGCGAAGTAACAAAAAACAGCGGACACCGAAACTCAAGTGCAGCACCTGTGAAACGGGTGCCTGAGTGCGTTCAAGAACATATGAAAGCAACAGAGGTCATTCTTTCTTTAATGGAAAGTTTTACTTCGGAAGATTTAGAACAAATGTAAATAATCGGTGTACACCAACACACAACTAAGTTGAATAGGAGATTATTTAAAATGTGATTTTAATATGAATTTTCCGAATGCTTGATTTCATCAAAGGCAATTTAAGATTCGGAAAATTAACAATAAACAATTACTGAGAGTGACGATTTTCAAAAATTTTAGACAGAGGGATTCAGGAACGTTAATAAAGAAAGAAATAAATAAAAATGATGAAAAGACCTCTTCATTTCCTTTAAACAAGAGGCAACCAAGTTAAAATCAAAAAATAAGGAAATTATTAATTATCAGGTTCCACTCGAGCTTAATTCTTTTGAAAATAAGTCTTAATAATAACAAAATTAAATTTTTTTCAGCTTCCACTTTACGATTTGTTTTAACAGATCATCAGGAGATGAACAAAGTTGGCTGGTGCTCATTCATGCGATCTCGTGGGCAACAAAGCTGCGTTTCAATGTAGTCAGAACGTCTGAAAAAAATCACAAAAGTATTCAATTCAATCCACTTCACAAGGGAATTTCCTACTTCATTTCATCGCCATCATTTTCATGCTAATAATCAATTACTTTAAGACGGAAGATTTATTTTACATTAATTTAAAAGGCTTTTCAGATGTCTAATTTCGAAGCTGCCTTCTCTCGAATGGGGAATCTTGCAGTGACACGTTCCGGAATCGGACTTTTGGGCTTGAAATTTTGCAGAAATTTGAATTTACAAATTTGGGACATGACCGAACTCTTCATATTCCAGCAACGACTTGTTCCAGTTCGACCCATCAACCCACTTTTTTATTTTTTCTCTTTCTCCTGCGTTTATTCGTTCAATGGCACTCGTGCTTTTCATTAAGCGGGTAAAATTAATTTTCTTCTGAACATAATTTGTTATGAGTAAGCGCAACGGTGAACTGGAATGGCGTTCGGATTCAATTATGTGTCAGCTAAGGCTCAGAAAAGAAAATATTTTTGTGCGGTTGAATATAATTGAAAAAAATTAAATGAAACAGTGTGTGCCTTGTAAAAGATGGCAAATATAATTTTACCTTTACAATTTAAAATAGCATTCGATTTGATTGTTAATAGGTTTTACAACTTAAAAACCCAGTTTAATTTTGGGCAAAAATGATTGCACGTTTTCTCCCTTTTTATGCGTACCTGAGCTTTATGATTGCAATCAGAATTCGGCCATATACCATATATACGTTTGTACTAGAAATAAATAAAATATATTTTATAATTTACGATTGCTTTTAATGACGGAAGGTTTGGGCTTAGTCCTTTTATTTTGGTCTTAACTTATGTAAAGTTATAGAAAAATGAATTTGTATTTAATTTTTCCCGTCTTGCCTTCACTTTTTATAAATAAAGTATGAATATTGTCGGTTTCATAATGCTTAAATTTTAGTTCCTCTCCCCCCCCAAATGAATGTATGCTCTTATATTATATAATTTAATGCTTCTGATCCATTGCGAGATATCTTTTAATGTTATGCCTTCCAATACTATAAAAAAAATATAAAGGCATCGTCTTGAAATCTTGTCTTGTGATATTCTCATCGACTGACCGGCGACTTTATCCAAATATTGAAAGAAAAATATAAAAAGAAATTTATAGGACTTCAGCTAATTGCTAATTAATTTTAATACTTTTTTTTCTTATCACAAAAACTGATTAATTAAACCATAAATTTTTGGCATAAATAATAGGTAGCAGGTAATTTTAATTTTATAATCATAAAAGCGGAAAAGAAAGTAAGAGAACAAAATTACGTTTAGTACAAAATATCCAAGTTTATAAAAAATATTTTTGTCTGCATTTTAACCAATTATATTTCATAAATTAATTTTTCATTGAGCTTTTTATAATTTTGTTTTGATTGATTCATGGTCGAATTATAATAATGTATATCGTGTCAAATAAAATTATTAAAGAAACCATAATTTAGTTTTTTAAAAAGATTTTAGAAAGCGGCCTTTTCTGTCCTGAAAATGCGTAAAATAACTCAAATACATCGTTAAAAAAGCATTGCAGGACAGTTAAAACCAAGATTTATCGGTTTTTCGGACTTTTGTGATTGTGAAAATCTTTGCAAAATGAGCTTTTAAAAGTCATCATGGAAAAGAACAATAAAATATATACGCAATAGCAATTAATGTGCCCGGATTTTTTTTATGTTGCTTTTACGAGAGGGATCGCGGACATGAAAAAAGCAAATATAAATTGAAAATATTTTGAGAACACATTTTTAGGCGAGTATGAATTCGGATATTTGTCTTAAAACAAAAAATTTATTTCATTACGGTTAAATCCATTTATAAAATAGAGTTCTCTGTAAAAATTTCAGAAATATGTAAAGTTTACTTCAAAAGTGATTTTTATTTTCATAAAAAGAAAATTAATTTCAGGCACTTGAATAGATTCGAATTAAAAAAAGAGGAATAAGTAAAAGCAACAGCAATTCGTTGTTAAAGATATAGATCATATATCATTTAATTTTCTATTTTATACGATAAAGAAATCAGCAACCTTAAATTTAATATATATAGATCATTTATTTTTGATTTTTAAATCTATTTTTTGCTTAGCCAAACTTGCTTCAATTTGATAAACGCACAGTGTAATAGTTTAAATTACAATTCCTATATGATGATGGAAGAGTTTTCTGAAATAAAAGTATTAAGATGTGTCACAGCATGATAATTACTAACTATTTATTTGTTATTATTTACATATCTCATGCTTATTCCCGTAGGTAGCGTTTGAGTTTTAAATGACCCTTAATATTAAAATAATTTCAGTTATTTTCAATTCCCAGAGTTATTGCTTTAAATTCAACCTGTGCAAAAGACAGAATTGTTTCAAACAGTTATACCTTTATTTTTTTAATAAAATTTCTGATCTATGTGTTTTGAAGTTTAACTGCCAACGAAGAAATTGAGATTTCATTCGCATCTGAGACGAGACTGGGATTCCTGTAGTTAATTTGTCTTTTCATATAAAAATAAATTTATTTTTAATAATGATACCGCATTTTTTGATTGGAATTCTTCTAGAGAGAATAAATGTTCAAAATAAAAGTTATGAAAAATGCATACCTCGAGGTCTCAGAATTCAATTTTCCCTCGTAAAAACACAGAAGGCTTTTAGGAATTAGGTCCAAATAATTATATCATTATAAAGACATTCTTCCGATTTGAAGTATTGAATAAAATAATATATTAATTATTAGTTTTCAAGTTAAGTTCGGGAATAGTTTCAAAAGCTGTGAGTAAAAGTCAGGTTATCTAACAGATAAACAAAAGAATGAAGTTAAAACAATTATGTTCAATTTAAAAATCCAATATTATTTCGCTACGGCAAAAGATAACTCCGTGCATTGAGACCAGCCCAACTCTCAGATATTTTTTCCCTCAGAAAAAATAAATAAATAAAATTGGATCTTTTTTCCTCATTAGTCTTCATTTTCTCTATTTGAAAGATATAATTTGTTTGAAAATTAAAATTCCTCCTACATCATATGTTTAATCAATGTAAGTTGTGATTGTGAGTTCGGTTTAAACATGAATTACACGATGAAAAAAAGCAAGTTTTTTTTCAAGGATCAAAATAAAAACTCATTTGAAACTTGATTTTTTTCCTGCATAGTTATAAATAAATATTATACAGGGCAACAGCAATTTAGCGTACTTGTCTATTCATAAAGTTACATGACCTCGGAAAAGATTTCATCTAACGTTAAGGCAACATCTGCTCAATTAATGATAAGAAGAGGTTTTACGTGCATAAAAAATATGCTAAATATAATATAATAATGTAATTTACCAGTGAACAATATGAGCAAATACATTTATAATTTTATTTAAAATTTTTATTAATTTTCATTCTTTTAAAGAATATGCACGTATATTATCGGGAGCTCTTTACAGGTGGGGGATATGTATTCAAAAACGCACCTGAAAAAGTTGACACCAAAACAAGAAACTTTGTTGGAAAGTCAGTGGAAATGTCTCAGCTGGAAACGCTTTCACGCAAAGTAAAATGTCACAAAAATTCCTGCTCCTAATGCTATTAGACTAAGGTTATTTCCCCAATGTTGCACCAAATCCAAATGAGGTAAATTTCAGTTCTGTTTCCATTCATTATCAATTTGTAGTCACGTTATTTACTTTTGCCTTCCTTAAGATGGGTTTTCATTGCTGTTTTATTTGTAAATTATATGCAAGCAAGTTTTTTTAATCTTTTAACATTTAAACTTAACATTTGATATTATTAATGGTGCAGTTAAAATTTTAAAATGATGAATTAAATATTTTACCATAAAATTCTCGATTTTTTCTGTAACGTCGGAGAACAAAGGAATTAATAAATATTATCACGTTATGTTTATATCACGAGGGACAAGGGTTATGGTTTTGCGGTAAAATTAAAATATTTGAAATAGAAAAATGGCCGGCAATGAACTTGAATAGTGAAAAAAGTTGAATTCCTAAGGGAAAATATTCATTTTATGAATATATTACTCTCTTGAATGAGAGATTAACCCGGGGAAAAGCTGTGAAGGAATTTTTCTCTCACCAGTTCACATATGATCCATAGGGGTGTTTTTATATTGATGAAAATTATGAAGTGACCTTTTACTGGCATGCGATATTTTAATATAATTGAATTTGTATTTAGCGACCTCGCTTATAAAAGTAATCTGAGCTATAACATAAAAATTAGACGGTCCCGGGAAATTCTCTTTTAACTCCGGGTACGACAATAGGTAACTCAAACTTTATAACAGAGAACAAATTCCATTCTATTTCAAATTCAAAATTAGATAGGTTAAAAAACGTTTTGCCAAAATCTTCGAAAGTTACTTTAGCAAAACATCTTGAACACTTTGTATTATGAAGAATTATTAGTAACAGTATATAATTAATTTTTTGGTTATTTTAAATATTTTTTATAAAATTAAAAAAATTGATGGTTCTTAAATTTTAGTATTATTATTTCCTTTATACAAAGAAATAATATTAAAAATTATATATATATACATATTATTGAGATTTTTAAGTTTTAATTCTTTTAGAATTTCAACTAATATCAATAAGTAACTTTAATAAATTTTTCTCTAATGTGTTTTTTTATATTTTAAGAATATATTTCGCTGAATTTAATTCTACTTATTAATCGGTATGCAGATTATTTCAAATACCTAATTGCAACTTCAACATTTGGCAAAGTAGTCAGGTAATGGATATTGTGGATGTTCAAATAAGAAACAAAAATCACTTATTAAATTGCACTGTTTTATATTTACTAATTGTCATTCAAATTTGAGTTCCATGAACTGCTTTTACTTTTCTCATTTTTACTTCAGGCTCAATCTTCCAGAGTAATCAATTATGCGAAGGAACTTATTTTTTCCTCAGTTTCCTTCGTAAACCAATTCATATGTATGAGGTCTAACGGGTTAAGAATATTCGCCTAAAAACACTCTCGTTCGAGCCACAATTTATATAAGTGCATGGAAAACATAAAGCTAAACAAATGCTCTTAGAATGATTATGCTTAATTTTTTATATTGTCTATATCTGTGAAATAATTATTAATTTTACCATGTATTAAAGCGGGATTGTTAAAGAGATATTGAACAGTACAATAGAGGATATCTGACTCAATCAGCAAAATCGATGACCACTCTTGTTGCAGAAGCTGACAATGCTTTTCATGGAAAATCTGTACTTGTCATTCTCAATAGGGTAATTACATTAATGAAATTATTGAAATATGGGTGACAATGAAAGCAGGCATCATTGAAATACTTTTTAAAATTTTACTGAAAATTGAATATAGAAGAAAATAAGTGGGACTTAGCGAAGACTATAATCAGAATATCAGGTAAAAAATAGATGTGCAAACAGCGTTGAGTAGAGAAAGAAAGGAAAATCTTTTAACCTCAACATAACGAAGTGAAAAAAACTTCACAACAAGAAGCATAGCTGACATAAGACTTATATAAGAAAAAGGCCATAAATTTGCAGAAGCAGTTTTAGAATAGTGGACAGTATTTGAAGAACTGATTATGAGAAAGGATGACTCGTTTAAGACCTAAACCTAAACTGTCGGAGATCCAATCCAAGGCAACTATTCTCATTTTTAACTGGAAACTTCTCCGGAGACTGGGATCGATTAAGGCATTTCTTTGCTTTTTCCAATTTTTCGTCTTCCAGTCTCGACAGGGAAGATAGCAACCTCGTCCATTAAAGGCTTAGCCTTGAGGGTAAGATTGGATGAAATAGTAATAACTTTGCTTGTAAAATATAATTATCTTGAGAACCAAATAATGCAGCTTTTTGACTTTAAATGAGCTCTCTTGCCTATGATAATGATAATTAGGCTAAAATTGAGATGAAGATTTGATCGATGCAAATATACGTAACGAGAGATTTGCTATCCTTAATACTATACTTACTCGGGTTTCTCATGACGCTTTCAAACGATCCTTCCCATTCATTTGCTTCTGCTAAAGCTGCGCCGAGGTAGTCGTTGATGTCCACACTACCTGCCTGAAAAAAAGCATCCTGGGTAAAAAATGAAGATATTACATAGAATGGAAAATCTCTTGGGAATCATGGAATATCGCTGAATGTCAATCTCAAATAACTACAAAAGCTATTCTCTCACTGCGTATATATCATATGGTAACTTAAGAACGTTACTCAGAAAACTTAAAAGTTCCAAAATCCTACTTATATTTGAAAAATATGTTTTGTCCATAATAAATAGTGCTCTTATTTTTAATTTTAACATTTTTATACATAGTGTTAATACATATTTATAAATTAGTATTTAGTAGAACATACGTGATTAATTTTTCTTTTCCGTAAAATACTCTCGAAGCTCCACATTTGAAAGATATTCGATTTGTAAAATATAATTCATCCTCCTCGGCTCTTTCTGAAGATTTTATTGTAATGAATAAAGGATTTTTTCTAGTTTTAAATTTTCTTCATCACTATATCAAAAATATTTCATAATTTCTTGTTCTTTCATTTTAGACAGCGAAAGATGAGAAAAAAAAATTATTACGGCCTTTGATTAAAGCAGAGAATTTTTATCTCTAAAATTAAAATATTTTTGAAATTTTTTCATAATAATCTAAATAATCAGGATTTTTATTATACCAAAAAAATTGAACTTGAAATGATCGCTACTTTTAGAGTTGTGCGGTTCTTCAGATGCACAAAGCTGCACTATAAAAAATTTACATCGTTTTAAGTTTTTCAGAGAAACATTTAAGAACTCTGATTTAAAGGACTATGGTCAGTTAAGGAATTGAGTTCATAAATCCTTTTTGTGGGGAAAAGAAGAAGATTTGTACAAAGCGGAGAACAATTATGTTAAATTCATGCAGCTCAATGATAGGTCTTTGTGTTCACAATCAAAAGCAGATAGATAATTGTGAAATAAGAAGTTTTGAGTAATGCATTGTTGTAAATCATTAGGTTAATCAATTTATACCATTATCCATATAAATAAGGAAAATCCAGGTTAATCCCTTTAAACCTCCTCGAAAAGTGAAATATCTGTTGAACAACTGATCCCACCACAGTATTTATCTTATATGCGTTTCCATTAAGTTTTCGGTTTCCATTTTGTCTGTTTAAGAGATTCAGTAATTCCAGACCAATGTCCAGTTATGATTGATGCTTAAAAGTTTATAACTTACCGATCCTTTGTTCCAATCAGAACAGAAATGAAAAAAAATTAAAATCGTAATGAAAATTTCAATGTATTATAAATGTCAGTATAGCAAAACATATGTTTAAATTTTCTATTAACTATTATTGTGGAAGTGAAATTGCTAATTATTTAATGTAAACTTTTAT
Source organism: Ricinus marginatus (assembly GCA_028565995.1). Classification (NCBI taxonomy): domain Eukaryota; kingdom Metazoa; phylum Arthropoda; class Insecta; order Psocodea; family Ricinidae; genus Ricinus; species Ricinus marginatus. The sequence goes on from JAOWBB010000016.1 coordinate 200,235, forward strand.
TAAACAAACAATTAGACACTCTCCAAATATATAGTGTCGAAAGTCTCATAATGACATAGTGATGTATTATAGTAAAAAAATATGTATGTTAATAAGCAAACACTGAGAAAAATTCGTTAGTAATGTAGGTTAGAATTCAATACAAGTCAAGCTTGTCATGAACATGCCTTCGTCAACGTCAAAGTCTCTGTGCCTGAATTGGTTTTTATTTTGATCTCTGTTAAGAGGGAAAGAAGTAAAATTTAAACTGCCAATTGCAGATATTTATTTTTTTTAGATCTTAATTAATTTATTTGTATTAGATTAACAATTTATAGGCTAAAAACTCGTATGAGCTTACAGAAACTCTTTTACGTAGATTATATTTTGGGTTTGTGGCTATAGTAATTGGTATAAAAACTGAAATTTTTCTTCTGGTTCTTTTGGTAAAAGATGTATCACAACTTCTTCACTTTCGATTTTGCTTTTCCAATTTCCTTTAACGAGTATATAAAAAAACGGGAAAGTTGCATTTTATTTGTTTTTCATCTAAGGGACTTTTTTAATGAAATACCTGTTCGGAATCCTTCAAAAATGGAATTTTTTTTTTTCGCTTTAACATTTATGTTTTTCTACTAACATTTTTTACTCGAAAATATTGCAATTTAAGGAAAGAAAAAAGTTATTAAAATAGGGAAATCGAAGAAAATTTCATCTTATAAAAGAGTCGAATAATTATTTATAGAAAGGTTAGTGCCTATAAGTATAAATAAGACTCGTTCCGTTTTCGTCTCTGAAAATCAATCGCGAATGCAAACTTGTAAGCGAACTTTGTGACAGAAAAATTCCATAACTTTCTGTGAGAAATCCAGTTGGGCCCGATCAGCAAGCGGGACATTTGCTTTTTCTTGGCTGCAGCATCAATGGCTGGAGAAATGTCAAGCGGACAAAATGAAGTAATATAATTACGGTACATCGTACAGCAGGAATTATGCAAATTAAAAATGACGTTTCCAAAGAATAAGACACAAAACCTCATGTGTCACTGCTTTAATGGATCCGAGATGAGTTTTTTCGTGACCCTACATCAAAATTCGCCTTAAAAGATCATTCCGTGGCGTATTTCAACTCTTAGTATGATCCATGAGTGCCGAGTAACCATATGCCGTATGCCGTATACCGCATATCAATTCATCTGGAGATACCTTGCAGGGAATTTAAATTAATTATAACATTAATAAACACTGGCGACATTAATTCATGAGATGAAAAAAAATTGAGTAAAAAATTTTTAATTAAATGTTCTCGGGCTTTTATGTAAGATTAGCCTTGTTATTATGTTAAGAATAAAATTATTGCGAGTTCTCTTCAATCAATATGATTGTCGTTCCAATTGTCGATGTGAAACATCGAAGATTAGTGATGCTGAAGGAATCGTCAATTTTAGCCATTTAGTTATATCAATCTGCATTCAATATAGATGTAGTATATGTATATATATATACACATTCAAGATGAAACTCGGCAAATTTATCGTGAAATAAAAAAAAAATATATCAAATTATCTAATGCTACATACAAAATGAATGTTTAATTCAATTATTTTGGAACTATTTTTTTGATATTTAGCAAAAGGATCGGAAAAAGAATGAAAAAAAGGATGTTTGCTTGTAAGCCTATATTCTCTCATTTCAACGTGGCACTCCGGCATTGTTCCGTGTATCAAGGTGGGTGAATCTCATTCAAAACCTTCGCCACCTCACTAAACTTGGTTTAAAATGCTCACAAAATATAGCTTTAAATGCGGATTTTTTTCTAAGTCTTTTTCAATATAAAATGAAACTTTTTGTTTACGCGAAAAGAAATTCCCATGTTACATTTAAAGAGCATGGTTGAGTAATAATTTGATTGGCAGGAATAAAAATGTGAAAAAAAATTTTTAAATACCGAAATACCTTGCTGCTCCAATTTAAAAGATATGTTATTTAGGGGCTAATAACTAAAATTTAACATATTTTTTTTTTCCACGGAATATTTCAAAATTTTCATGTGTTCATTCACTTAAGATGTTTCCCATTTTGCTGTTAACGTAAAATCATTTTTACTCACTTATAAATGAATTCACTGGGAAATCAATTTTCAGTTATTTGCTTGAACCGTTGCAGTTAATATTTTTTTTTTTTTTAAATTGTAATGTATTTAAAACTTTATAGCTTGGGTTGGTATATGGGATTGGTAAATTAGATGTTAGTTAAAATAAATTTGATATACAAATATACAAAAATTGAAAATATTAATTCATTCAGGGTGCACTCATCATAATCATCAATTGTAAAGAAATTTCGGTTCCTGCGTAAGAAAATCTTTCAGTAATTGTCTTAAAATTCCCCTGAAAGAAATTTTTTGAGCCTCGTTATTTAATTCAAATAACTTTGCATAAGCATCGTTCCATTTTTCCAGTATATCTACTTTTTCGTTATTAATAACAGTGTTTGTTCCGCTTTAGGTATAGATCAACTTATATATCATAAATATATGACATGTCACGAACGCAACATGTCAGTGCTAAGGCGAAACTTATCAAATTCGAAATGTATCCTTTAATACAGCAAAGTACATCGATGACTTGCGTAATTCAAAAAATTTTTACACGATGAACTATTTATTAGGTAAATAAAGGACTTCGAAGTATAAATAAATGTAATTTAGATTGAGTTTTTGATAGCTCTTACGGATTATTTGATTATTTCACAACGTATAAAAGTCGAATGTGTGTCAGTTCGAAGGCTTATTTAATTGCAGCAGGATCAAAATTATACATATCGGTGCGAAATTTTACTTAAACGCATCGCAGAATTATTAAAAAAAAAGATAAATTTAATATTTCGGTGGTCAGATATCTGCAAGATAATTATTTTCGTCGACATTTAATTGAGATTTATTGTAGGAGCCAGCGAATCTGAAGATTTATGTAAATAAATAAAAAAAATTATTGCCAATGTACAGTGTATAAATACGACGAGAGGAATTATAATTTCTAATCTGAATTTCTAATAGATGAAAAAGGGAGGAAAAATAAAAATTCTTTTTCAAAATTGCGATATTGAAGCTTTATAATACATTTGGTGCGTAATGAATGACCATAGTGGAGGCTTAAATTAAAAGTACGAAATTCGACGATACGGTTTTTTTTTTTTTGAATGAAAATCGTGGAGAGAATGGCGGGGATGACGCTGTTTGAGATTTTGCGGAGTTTTTTGGATTAAATCGGGGGGGCGGAAGTGGGAAGTGTCCCCAGAGGTTAATCACGCTTTCATTATGACGTCCTATGTACATTTAAACAAGGGGCAATTTTTTCAGTCGGAAATTTTACATTTCCGTGTGCATAAAACTTGGTAAAAAAAAAAAAAATCGGACGAAGAAGCCGAGATTAATGTAATCGCCGCGGAAGGTAAAACCGACAGAGAAATATCTAATTTTATTGAGGTTAAAAAGAGAAAAGGAAACCGGGATGCGGGAAATTTCATAGGTGGAATGAACCCCGCTGATTCCGGATGCATTCAACCACAATAAAATGATCTAACAAATGCAGAGCGTTATTTTGAATGTTATCAAATAGCGACAGTTAATTGGCCGCTGTTTAAGCAACATTGCAAGTATATAAAATTATTCACCACGAATGCAATCCCATTGTTTCTCAGACAATCTAACTGCAATATTGATTTTCCATCGGATTCATGAATTAGAATTCCGAATTGTCACAGATTCAATCGCAAGCAAATCTCAAAGCAATCATTCGACGGTGAAATAACATATAGTGAGTGGAATGTTATTTAATTCAATGTATTTTCGTATACAATTGTATTTATGTATTCTCACAATCCAATAAGTAAAATTCATATTTCTTTTGCGTTAAAAAAAAAAAAAAAAAAAAAAAAAGGTTTTCAAACAAAAGATGTAGGGGCAATTTTTTTTTCCATTTTTCTACTTCTGCCTTACTTACTTTTGCTGGTTGTGAAAACGCTGTGCAGCAAAAAGCTGCCACGCACAGAACCGCCAGGAGCAACATCATCGACGAGATGTGACGATACAGAAACCGAATTATAATATTTTGAATGATTTTAGATTTTTCAGTAACAGAACGTCAATATTGTACGGCGACAACGTGAGTTCGATGAAGTAACAACAACCACCTGTTTCTGAAGACGAGTTAAAACGCTCTTTGAAATATATAGGCGCCAAATTCCGGTTTGAAACGGAGTTGGCAGCACTGGCGATTCTTAGAAAACGGGGCAGACTCGGAAAATTCTGGAACCGAAGCGTCATTTAACCGTGAAAAAGGGGAAATAACAGCGCTCCGCAAGCTCAGAATGGAAAACTCCACTCGACATCGAAATTTTTTTTTTTTTTTTTTTTTTTTTTTTTTTTTTTTTTTTTTTTTAATGTTCAGAAATGAAAAAGTTTTCTCGCTGATGGACGCTGTCGGTGGGGTTCCTTGGAGTGCAATGCCGCTAAATGCATCGAGAGGATATTTCGCGGATTTTCCCATTTAATTCCTGTTTTCTTTTGCACCCGGAGAGATAGTTTTTTTTTTTTCTTTTCTTTTCCGGTGGAGCTGCGCCCGGAATGTGCGATTCGCCTCGGCGGACCGACGTTTCGTACGCGAAGGCGAAATAGGAGAGCGGCAGCTTCGAAGGTTCCATTCAGATATGAGAACTGATTGGTTTCAACGGCGAATGCAGCTTTTTCTCGTGGCCAGAGTGATGACCCACGCGAAATTCAAAAATCTGACTGCACGGTCGACAGTCCGATTCCGGTGGCGGATTAATCTTCCGCTTCCGGTCGGTCCGACTTCCAGATGCATTCCTCGGATCCCTTTCCTCCGATGTTAAAATTCCGCTCCGGAATAAAATATTCAGATATAAGGAGAAACAAAAAGTCTGCAGACGTGAAGAATTGAGGACGCAATTTTTAAGATCACTCAGTAAAAGGTCCCGTCCCGGTATCGTTGGCGGTTTTGAGCCCGAGAGATTTTCTTGTTTTGCTTGAAGGCAACGAACGAAATTATCAGTTTCTCAATTTTCGAAAATCTATATATCTAGTTGCACACATATATATCATTTCTCACTACAAATCCGTGTCTAAATTCATGGCTGTTTTGGAGTTTTTGCCTTTGAAAGGATGATAATTATCTGCCACTGGGACAATTTACAAAAAACAACTTTCGAAAAGGAAAATTCTTGAAAATAACGATCGCAGCAACGGCAAAACGCTTTAAAAATTAAGCTTTTGATTTGTCAGAAAATAAAAGTAAAGAAGGCTTCCTTAAAGTTTTAGATTGAATAAAAAAAAAAAAAAATAGCTGGAAGATAAATAAGAGATAAATAAAAGATTTTGAAGTATGAACGTAAAAAACCTAAAATATTTTTCAACATCGATTCTTTTTGCAGGATGAAACCATGTGAAACAGAAAGATAGTGCATTCTTCTGTGTGCTACAAGTTTTTATTTGAATTGTTTAATTGGTACCGCAGCGGTATCATGTTATGCTGCCAAATATTTATAAACATTTGTCAATCCTTTTTACTGATTTTAAAACAGTTTTCATTACCCTAACGAATTTTATTCCAAATAATACTTTAAAAAAGCAAATCCAAAATAGGAAATTTGTACGGCGGAAATTACTGTTTAAAAAATCTTCCCTTTAAGACAATAAAATGGAATTTTCATTGTAAAAGCTCAAATTATCACGGCGTTAAACCAAAAGCATGTGAGAGAATGAGTATAATTCGGATTAATCTTTACCTAATAATTTTCGCAAGGATATCTGCCTATGAGAGGCTTGTAGTAAATGGCCGAACAGGAAAGAAAGAGCAATAGAAAGGCTTTCGGCTGAGGATACTTTGTATTTGCATCCCCTATATGTGGTACAATATTCAGTTTTATAGACAATGATCGTTCAAGGCATGGGTGTTTCCTAATAATAATTAATATATAAATTCCAGCAGTTTTAGCACATTTCCGCTTTGTATTATAATCAAAAAACTAACTTAATTATCATTCACATGTTCCAGATCTTAAAACTTCCATAAAATATACGGTAATGAAGGAAGAGAGAGGTGTCCAAAAGAAGGGTTTTAATTTAAATGATGTAAAGATGCAAAAACTTCGATTTACTTTGGAAAACGAAAAAGTTTCTGGAGCATTATCTTACTAAAACGTAAAATTTTTATCCAGAGCTACGAATTGAGACGTGAAACAGATAAATCGTTAGTTGTGTCACAAATGGAGAGTGAAAATACGTAAATAAATAAATTGTCTTTATGTGAGATAACTGAAACTTCGGGAACGAACGATGAACGATTATCTGTGGAATTCGTCCTGGAAAATCGAAAATTTTTTTTCCAGAATTGAAATCGTTTTCGATAGTAAGAGAAAATTCGGTGTTTGAAGCCAGTAGAATAATACTCTACCACCCCAGGATAATATTCTATTATTCAAAAGAGTCTTGATTCTAAACTTTACAGACAAATAGATAGAAGTCACATCTAATTAATGTTAGACATTCACGACTAATTATAATTGCTGTTATCAATAAGAATAATGCCGAAAGCAACTCTTGGTTCAACACGAATCGAGACATTTGCTTCGTAAGATTCGGACAGGATGACCACCACTATGAAACCATAATGATTATTGACTTGTACACTGCAACGAAAAGGTTCCTTTTCCTTACTTGCTCCGTTGCTTTTGGCATAGTGTCGTTATTTTAAGAATTTCTTTGTTCAAATGTCCGAATTTAGCTGATTTAGAACATGGAGGAGCATGGAACTGAGGTTTTTTCGATGATGGGCCCGGAGGAAATCTGTCCCTTGCCTTTTCGCCATATGAGCACTCAACGATGATATAAAATAATCATGCCAAAATATTCATTTCGACATTAACTACATTTTTAATATCATATGATTTTACATTTTGGATTCTCTTCGATAGTTTCGAATGTGAAGCACTGAAAGAAAAAAAATTTCATTGGCCGAGCAGGTCTTACGGATAGAAAATTATCCGGGAAATTCGATTTAATCGTTTTTTCAATTGAGTAGAAATCGAAATTGAATTTAGATAAGAAAAGTCCTCACATCAAATATCGTCCGCTGTAGTGCATCTGTTACCGTGTAAATTAAGTTTTAAACTAGCCGGATGAAGCTGCTCCTGGCCGCGACTAAGGCCGTAAAGTATTTTTATCTCAATTCTTAGTTTTGTATTTGATAAAGATTTAAAGTATGGAAAAAGAGACTGGAATAATATGTGGTTGAAGCACCGCAGTTCCCGATTGAAACAATTTATTGTTGATGAATTAATTACTCGTTAAAATCTCCGTAGATACATTATTCTTTTTTTTTATGATATTTAAAAAGTTTTACTTGGGTTCAGTTCACTTCAGTTCATTTGCAAAAGTTTTCAGGGATTAAAATGAAAAATAATCGCATATTTTTTGCGTAACCGCAGTTATGATTTTATAGCGATTTGCTGGAAAAAAAAAATTATATTTTAAAAAGTTTGTGCGGCTTAAGCCGTGACGCAGCCACTATGCAATTAGCATGTCGAACCATTAAAGAGCTCAGATGGATGTTTGGAAACCACTTCACCCACTAACAGCACAAGGCATCAAGATAACCCCCGCATCTGGCCGCCTAGCAATGGTTAAAGCGATCGCAGATCGAGTTTCCAGTCAGAATCAGATGAAAAGGAAAAGTTGTTAAGCTCGTTTACTTATTAAGTTTCTTATCAGCTTAATCCCCCTCGCTCCCGTGACGCAAATTACACTGATCGGAACGTCTGAGTGTGCAGTAGTCGATGAATGCCGAGGGAAAAGGCTGTCCACCGCACATGGGTTAGGGGATGTTATTTTTGCTTCCGAACAACAGTAAACCAGGAATTTTCTCCGGATCGGAAAAGAGAAATAACTTCGCTTTCGATGCCGGCAACCCGAAAAAAAAGATCTCGCGGGAGGAGGGCCGCGGATCGCACGGCAGCGTGATAACGTATGCATAAGCGACAAAAAACTAATCTTCTGTTTTATATGTGAAAATGCGTCCGAGCGACTCTTGACGAACCATCAAATGCACCGACATCGTTGTCAATGATAATTTTCGATAGCGAGAAAAAAATTCGACAGGAATCGCTCTTTCGCGACCCTCCGCTGTTGGATTAGGAATTAAGAAAACTTCCGGTACCGGAACCCCCGTTTTCGGTTGCCAGTGGGCATTTCTCAACTTTCAGGTACATCCCGAAAAAAAGGAATTCCATCTCCTTAAATAACTTTTAAACCGGAAATGAAGATTTAAGTTGAATTACGAGAAAGATTGCTTATTTTCTTTTATCTAGTCAGTCGGCGATTAATAACAATTTAGCGGAGGCTAAGTTAAGGTACTTCGTTAAAAGAAGGTGTACTACATGAAAACAATTTTTCTGCTGCTCATCCTTCGTTTAACGATTAATGACCGTAATTTAAGCACCATGGTCTATCCATGCCTCTCTGTTTTCGTTCGCTAAATTAAGTATTAACTAATACTTCATCAGGATGTTCATTCTGGACAGATTAACTTTTGAACTTCTAATTATGGGAAATGATTATGCAAAGCCGAGACCGTGCGAAGTTTTCCACGTCGAACTGACCCATTCCCGGAGGGAAATTTTTTCATGTTTCTTGAACGAAAGGTTTTTTTTTGAAACAAAAATTTTCTCATTGGAGAATTATGAAGATGAAAAATTTTAAATAAGGATTGGTCAAGTGAAAATCCACGCGACAGGGCGCGTGGGGATATTTCCGATTTTCGCAGCATCTGATCCGCGATTTTCCCGCTGAAACGCGGTGTCAAACCTGTTTGGAGAACTTTCCGGGCCATAAATATAAGATGGAAATATTTTTCCTTTGCGATTATCTATTTGACGTTCTTGATAAATGTCAAAGGAAAGTTATTTTTTTTTTTTTTCGTCCAGATGAGAATGCGAAATTTATTTTTCCTCTATAACTGTGATGCAGTTCCGCGTTGTTCGATTTAACAATGTGGTCCAAATTCTGTCTCGGTAGTTTACGCGTTCGACGATAGGTGACGCATATTTTACCTGAACGGATACGGTCATCAGAGCGATATCTACTGGTGGAAAGCTGAAGTTGTCCGAAACGCGGCAAATTCGAAATTTATTTTATAACTTACAGACAATTTAATGCATGTCACATTATTTATATTTTTATGTAACGACCTAATGTGTTCTACACATATTTGATTTTTATTTAAAACGTGATTAATACGGAACAGAAATACAGTAGTAGTTCGTAGCAGACCCGATGACTGAATCAATGCGATATTTCGTTTATCTAAAAAATGTGGAAATTTCACTTTTAAATTATGGAAATAAATTTATATACGTTCGATTGGGAGAATTGAATTTTTTTTTTTTTTTTTACTGAAAGTCTAAAAAAATTCCAAATTTATAACTTACTGCATTAAATTTATGCCACTGGGGTGGCTTATACGAGAGTTATGAGACAAATCAAAGGTAGGAACGCCTGAACCATCAAAATGAAAATTTCCAAAAATGACAGTCCCTGAGTGAAATCAGGTTCATTTGGACAACTGATTGCCAATCACTCAAATTAATTTGAAAAGCAGAAGAAACACTCGGAGTATTTCATGTTTGGAAATCGCGATGAAGCTGAAAAAACTAGTTGCAAGTCTCGTTTTGGTGACAATTTTGAAAAGTGCAACTGACGATTTCCGACGTCGAGCGAAGGCAGATGGAGCACTTTTTGCATCCTTCTTCCGGTAAAGACAGGGTGGGACTTGCCACCGCAGTCGAAGAACAAATAAATTACCAAGCAATGATAAATACACATAAAATTTTTGCTAAAAATGATCAAAAGCCACGATGTCACCAAAGAAAGACAGTGCGAAAGGTTCCCCGAGGTGGGCGATGCTCATTTCTGGTACCTCTGCGCAAACGCCAGACCACTCCTTTTCCTTCCCAGGTTGCAGATCTTGAAGTGGCACAGACCCAAATCTGGAAAAGTGAAAAGATTTTCGTTAAAAAAGCTGATCGAACCGAAGCAGTGATGGGCTTCCCAGTCACAGCTTCACTCACAGCTATTCCTTTTTACTTCTTCCTTGCTTTCATCCCCTAAAATCGATCTCAGGGCTTGCAGCAAAAGAATCGACGGGGACTTTTCAATATCTGGAGAGTTTTCGCTTAGTGTGTCACCGTTATTCATTTGCGTCATGCCATATTGCTGCTGCTGACGCCTCTGAATAAGTTCCCGGATGAGATTTATTGCCTGAAGCTGCAAGAAACAATTTATAATTCGTAATTTAATTTTTTATCATTTTTCTGTCGATCTCGATGTAATCTTAAACTTTGGTTAACCTAGCAAGGTAAAATGTCTTAACTTTCCGATTTCTCAAGGTTGGTTTGCCCATTTTTTTTTTTGGTACGTTCCTGCTTGTATTTATTAATTTAGTTAAAATGATGCGGGACGTTAATCCCACGATGTATGTATGGCAAATAAAGATAAAGTTCCCTCTTTGGAAGCTGAAAGTGATTCTCAATAAATTTTAATTAATAAAGAATTTTCACGACTTGCTTTACAAATATAAATCGCCGATTTAAAAAATTTTTTAAAATGATTACAGCAATGATTTTCTTAATGAGCAAATATTTCGTTTAATAAAGAATAAAGCAATATCAGTAATAATTTAAAACTGTCTAATTTTGTATAGAATTTTAAGCAGTTAATTAATATTTCCCTGAAATTTATTCCCACAATAGGCAAACAATAATGCAATTATTATATAATAAATAAAATGACAATGACATCAGACTTTCTCTTTGTCTATAATGCGACTGAGATGTTGCAGCATTTCTCTCATTTTACAATGTGTATTATTTTATGTGTCACGTACATATTTACAAATATACAAGTTCTATTATTTCATTTTTAAAAATTGCTCTTTGTTTCTAAATTTTATTTGTTTAAAATGAGGTCTAAAATCGATAAAATTTTTCGTATATCATAAAAGGAAAAAAAAATTATTTTTGGATAAAAAAAAATCTTCTGATTTTTCCGATCTTCATATAAGTCAGATAATGGAGCAACAGAAAATATTTCTTTCACACATCTTTCATTTAAAAAAAATAAAATAAAAACTTTTATCTTTGATTAATGTTGATATTGAGGCTTTGTTTTGGGTCAAAATCTTACCGACTACTGGAAAATTTTTGATTTATTAAAATTTTTTCTTTTTGGGATAATAGCTTGCAAATAATCACAATATTTTTATTCGATTAGCGATTATTTATTCGCAAACTATTGTTCTCTTTGTTACTTATTTAATTTAATTTTTTTACAAAAACTTAAAACTTTTGAAATTCATCATTTTTACAAAGCTCGAATGTACCGAAAATGGAAAACATTTCAGATCAATTCGACGTTTTCAATAAAACCTATTCCATCGGCAATAATTTAGTCATTATATTACAGGATTTTTTTTCTTTTCAAATACAAAAAATTTCTTGTAATACCATTTATTAAGACCAGAACGGATTGGCAGAAAAGTTGTAAGCCTAATGAAAATGCAACTGAAATTTGTTTATTTACATACTTTTATGATAAAATTGACCTTTCGGCTAAATATCCATGGACTTTAAAACATCATTTAAAATACGTTTCAAACAGTAATTCGTAATACTTACGTCGGCTGCAGAGTAAGGTCGAACTTCTGTCGCTCTTTTTCCTCTCAGTATCTGGTCTTCATGTAAGCAGTAAGTACCCGAGCTAAGCGACAACAGGACTATGCTGGACCAAATTAACACTGCGGCAACTGATTTGTGCCGATGCGATCTGTCAATTTTCATATCTGAAACATTTGTCTGTTGTTAAAAATATGCCTCATTCGGTCCATCTAAAGACGAAAAGTTTGGAATTCAAATGGCGGATTCTAAAGCAACGGGTAGGAAGAACAGACAGATGCTGCATTCAATCAGTGCAAGTTTATTCACGTTTTTCAAATCATTTTAAATTGGTACTGATAGAAAATAAACATAAATCCGGATTTCGGTACCAACTTCGAAATTTAAATCAATTTATTCATGCGAATAACTTCCTAAATGCGGTACTATATCAGTTATAATTCCATAATATGTAATACTCAACGATAGTTTTTCATAATTTAGGCGGCTGATTAATTTAAAGCGTGCGTCAGAGCGATTAATCCAAATGGGAAGAATACTTTCATTAAATTAAGTTTAAAGATCTAATCCCTTGTAATATGGACCATTGAAAACATCGATGAACATTCAACGAAGAATCATTTGGAATACTAAAATGTTTAGCACGATGTTTCGCGCTTTCGCTGCTCTTTTTATGGTACTTCCATCTGTCAATCTCTTTACGCCTTTCTGGATCTATGGAAATCGCCTGCCCAATCGCTTCCCTATCTCTTAGCACTCTGTTCGACGTCATTTTAAATTTTGTCCTTTTTCGACGTAAAATGTTCGATCTCAAACGCAGCGAACGTGATTTATGTTTTTACGTACCGAACTGGGTAACTCATTCATGAAAAAGTCCGTGTTTGGCCGTGTCGCCCCCTCAATCAGTGGCAGAGATTTGATTTCTATCTGACGAAACATGAATGAATGAATCACTGAATCGTATTTCACTTCAAACTTCGGCTGCATGGACCGTTTCGCATTGTCTTTGTCTCTGCTGCGCTTCAGCAGCAGAAATCGTGACCGGTAAGGCGGAAAATTTCGCTTTTAAGCCCGGTGCGGCATCGAAAACTGAGAATGCGGCTGAGATTTTGAAAATAAAAAAAATTCAAGGGGGGGGGGGTTGAATTTGATTTTCACCGGAGATTTTCGCTTGGAATACGAGAACCGAAGGGGTTGATCGACCACCTGTTGACACTGCCAGCTTTTCTCTTTTCCTTTTGGAAACCCCAGCGAGGAATAGCCCGTACTGAATATTTGGCTAAAACGCTAATATCCCGTTGAAAATTGTGCTTTCTCTCGACCGTTCATATGCTCCCAGTTTTGGGTTATATTCAAAGGAAAGGATGAGCTTTCCATCTGCGAGCTTTTAATGTGAAACAATTCAAGAAATGGAATTTTTTCTTCTGCGGATAAAATCAACCGAAACGTGTCATTATAACTGTGTCGCAGGTTCAAGGAGAAAACCGATGTTCTCATTTATACCTTCCAGCAAACCTTTTCCTTATTTTTCGCAAAAAGAAAAAATCCAATCATTGCTGCTTCCGGTTATTCTGGAAAAAGGAAAAAAAAATCCTGAAGATTTGGAGAAGATTGCGGGTTTGAATTCAGAACGTTGCTTGGCATTTTGGTGCACTCTCCTGACTCGCGGTTTGAAAAAGGAATTTGCGTTTAGCATAAGTGTTTACTCAATAAAATCTCCCAAAATTCGAGAGCGTTTCATTCGATTAGTTAACGAAGTTATGAGGTATTATTGCTATTGTAATTACTATCATCGAACACGGTTAAGTAAATTTCTGTTCACTCGAAGCGATACGACGCCAAGTGGAAAATAAACACTTGAAAATAGCTTTCGTTGCAGTGGAATCAATCCAGTTAAAAATGTCCCATCAAGGAAGACTATTCAAAAACAATTCTTTACTGTTCTGTGGTTTACAACCATCTCCGCCTAATGAATTGCTTTTTTTCTGCATCTTCGAATGACCTAATCCACGCGAGAAAAGCTTCATTCTGACCCGAGCTGTTGCGGATCGGTTTCGGGAAGGGAAATCATCTAAACAGATTGGCGATTTTCTAGTGAAAAAACCTTTAAAGATCCAAAAAGCTTATTTGAACTTTATCCATTGGAATTTTTCTCACTTCTCATGTCTCACATTTCCACTGCAGTTATTTGTTGACCCTAACCGTCGGCAGTCGGAAATTTCCTGATCTAACTTACGGTAGGTCACATAAAAAAACTTTACAGAAATGTTTTTCATTCATAACTCTGCGGGTTTCAACAATGAGAAAAATTAAACTCTCTTCGTTCGTAACTTTTGTTTTCACGTAATTTATTTAGTGATCACGTTCGCGTCCGTTTACAATTTGATTTCTTTGAAAGTCATTCAGACTATGAAGTCTGAAAGACTTGAAAAAATTATTTCTCACTCATATAAATACAAGTGAGAGAGAGAAAGAAATCATTGCAATTGTTTTAATATAGACAAAACATAGTTTTTAAATTTATAAGGCACCTAAATTTTTACTGTGTTGGGGATCTGTGGTTTAAAAATCTGCTGCGGGATAAAAAAAATAAACACCTAGACTTTAGCAAATATTTTCCTAAAAACTGGAGCCTCCTAAAAATAACTATATAATGACTATAATGGTAACTCTTGCATATTCCATACAATCTAATACCTTAATATTAAAAATTTAATAACAAAATTTGAATAAATATTTGTTTTCTGAGTGTAGAATTCAATTATCAATCTACTACGCACACCATTGTATTTTAAATAAAATAAAATTTTTACCTATTAAATTCCTTTTTTTTTGTTTAAGCCCTACAGACATTATCTTTTTGGTTGACACTAAATACAAATTTAAAAAAAAAATTTCGCTTTATCGAAGTACGCGAAAAGATTAGCAGAAAAAGAATGTGGTAAAAATGAGAAAGTGTCTGATGAAATAAAGCAAAACCTTTATTCATAAGAATAAATTCACTTTTCATATTTTACAAAGAATTTTGTCGAAATTTCCTTTTCTTGCCCTGGTTTACCCCGCCAAACAAAATGTATTCAATTTTCAAAAAAGGAAATTATCAGTTGCTTTTTTATCACTGACGAGATTCGTATTAAACAGCTAATTTTGTTTAGACGAGTAATTTATGAAATTGATTATGTGTTGCTCAAGCCACTTTTTAAACTACCTAAAAAACTTAGTCAAAAAAAAATAAATAAATACAAGTATTTTTATACTTTTTTTGGTGGACATATGAAATTTTGAAAATACTTGTAAAATTAATCATATTATGTAAAATTGCAAATGTTTTCTAATGCGTTTATAGTAAACGTGAAACTTTTATGTCAATGGAAAAAAATTTGATAAATTTTGAGCATCAGTATGAAAATACGATTGAAATACTGCCTACCGATTGGGTGCAATTATAAGATTTCATTCAGTCAAATCGGATGGAAAAAAAAATACATGGCTTTAATAAGATGATAAACATTAAAGTTAGATTTAGAAAAATTTTCTTTTATTATTTTATGCATATTACGTAGTTTAACTCAATATTTTCCGAAAAGCTATTGGTTATCAATAAAATATTTAATAAATTTTACCTTCTGATTGACTTATTGCATTTATTAAATATAAAATAATATCGGAATTTACTTAATCGTATGTGCGGTATGAGCAGAGCAGGTTGTTTCTTATCAGTTTTTTATATAATGAAATTTAACCGAAATATTTTATTAATTTTAATCTACTCGAGAGTTGTTCAAAGTTTATATAACGGTTAAAGAAATGATGAAAATTTGAATTGAAGCGTAAAATATGTTTTAAATTTTGTTCGAATGAATGTGTAAGATTCTTCTTACCTTGAAATAAATGCAAGTCGTTGCAAAAGAATAAAGCACTTGAAATGATGCCGGACTTATCTAAGAGAAGTATACACCGTAAATAAACGTTAGCAATTATCGACAGAGAGAATGGTGGAGTTTATATACCAGAAGTATGAATTGAATGGTCTTTTGTAACCCCTACCACAAAAGATCGCGCAGCATGCGTACAGCAAATTCTCTTTTTCGTTCATCGCGTTTAAACCCTTATCACCACCTTTTTCATGTACTTTTAAGCTGTTACCACTTGTTTATTTCTCCGCTAAATATTATTTTTGATAAATGTTTATTCGTGGCGATCATCCATATTAAAAATATGTGCCGGTTTTCGGGGTTGCATAAAAATGTTTTCAAATTCAAGATATTCATGTCAGAAAAACTAAATAACAATTTCATTAAAAAAATAGAAAGATCAAGAGATAACATAAGAAATATAAACCATATCAGCACTCCGACTCCTAATTCAGAACACATTCGATATAACATTCGATAACATCCCTAACGTGAATGCAAAACTTCCATAAAGGTGAAAAAGAAAGCTTAATTTATATTTCATAAGAAAATATTTTAAAAATTTTTACAAAATAATCAGAGTTTTGCATGTTAATTTTCATATTGCTTATTATCATATTGCATTAAAATCACATCTTTTATTGCCAATGTCGACGGGATTTTGCAGTTCTTAAAAAACGAACAGTTAAATAAGATTTTTTTTTTTTTATATATATCACTGTAAGATTTCACTCGAAATGAGGAAATTGTAAAAAGAATAAAATGTTGTTTGGTTCATATTCATTATTAAAGCACGTACATTCCCAGATTTTAGATATTTGAAATAGAAAAGCACTAAAATTAATTACTAAATTCAAAATAATACTGTTAGTAGAGGAAATCTGAATTTAGAGAACGTCAAGGGCAGATAAGAACCAAAATAAAAATATAAATATAAGATTCTTATTGTATTCTGTAAAAAGCTGCTAGAACTTTTACAAATTTTTACAGTTTCAGACGGAATAATATATAATGAGAGTCGCACTTTTTATTATTTTATTTCCATATGACCAAATGAGCTTTCATAGTTAAATTTCAAACATTCCCAATCCGTGTCGCCGACCGTTTTGCCCTCTATAATTGTTAAAATACATTTGAAGCTATGAAATATATATTTCACGAAATACCCGTTAATAAGAGAATATTCTGCAAAGCCTTTGCTGGCAGAGGTCTTTAGATAATGCTCTCTCCATTGAGGCAGTGACCTAATGATTGATACAGCAATGTGCAGTAATATGACTGTAGAAACTGTAATGTTGTTCTTAGTCCCCCGAACGATACTGCAAGGATTTTGACGTTAATCGTTCACATCACTGATTTATAGTCTGTTCCACGTTTCTTCTAAAAAAATTTCGATTCCCCTCAGACGGAGAGATTCAACGAAAAGAAAATGCCACCAGAGGTAGGTTAAAAGGACCGAGAATAATAATCCACTTTTCTTTTTTAGGTTTATTTCAATTTGTGACATTGGCGAAACGAGCTGTAGATGAGGAATAAAAATTATTTCGATGGATAACATTTACTCGAATAATGAGGTTAGGAAAGCGGTGGAAGAATGGGCCCTGTACTCGTTTCTATGATTGATTTCTTATCCAGGTTAAAGGGGATTATGGAAAACTTCATTAGTTTAAAAGATTTTTAATGTGTATCAACTTTATTCTGTGAAATTTTCTAGAGTGATTTCCTGCGAAAATATTACGCGAATGGACGTCCCTTTAACCTGAATTCTTATTATTGTGAATAATGTGAAATTATATTTGTTGACATATAGTTAAAAGTTTAAAATTCCATTCGCTGAGGAGGCACCGAATTTTGATATTTTCAAATATGCTCCTTTTTATAACGTTGCCAGATGGTTAAACAGTACAAGATTTTGATTAGAAACAATAAAATATGACATTTACAATACAAATGAAATTTTTGCATAATTTTATTATTTTTTTTTTTTTTAATGATGCATTGGATGATGAAAATGCCTTTAAAGAAATAAAATTTATGATTCATAAAGAATCAATAAAAGAATAACTGGAATACAATCTCCATTTTTTTATGTAGTCTGCATGTACAAGATTAACTTTTAAGATTTCATCATATATGTTTATGCATGTAATAATCATTTCTTAAATATTAAAACATTATAACAGTCGGTATATTTGAAAATATGTTAATAATCAATTGGAAATGCTTATTTGATAAAAATATAATTAGTCAGCATAATAAGATTAATGTTCGAATGTGCTAATGTTAAAAATGTTGGAATTTTTAAGCTCCAGCAATTATTACAAAGTAAGAGACTTTTATATAAAACTGCAGCGTAAATTGGTTTTTAGATACTTGTGAAGTACTTTAAGGGGAGTTATATTAATTTGCTGACGTACATATTAAATTCATTCCATTACAAAAGTATGAATGAAAATAATCTGATTAGAAATTGTATTTTAAATTCGTTTTAAATCTAAAATTTGGAAGAATACAAGGAAATGAAATGCAATGAACAAACTTTCAAAACTTTCGTATGATGCTTCTTTTTATTTATGCTGACTGGCTTGTAGTTTTCTTGAAATTGACTAAGTAATCTAAATACGGATATACTTCGGTATATATCGGTTTTACAGATAGTAGGTAACCACGAGCAAGTTCGCTGCAATCGCCAAACCACCGTTTTCTCTTTATCCCTTTTAAATGTTTTAATGCTCTTTCCCGAAGGAATTTTCCCATTTCAGAATGAAATGCGATTCACCTAAATGCATTTAGGCATACTGATGATCTTATCGCAGTAGAAGAGGATTTGAGGTTGTCTTTCCGAGACGTCGACTCTTAGGTGGAAGTTCATTCATCTTATGTTTGGCTGGCCTTGCAATCGGGTTAAGGGTGCAAGGTTACCGTTCGACCAGGGCACATCAAGATGCTTGACATTTGAAAAAGCGAACTGTAGGTAACCTGTGGAAGAGAGAATTGTCCCGGAGATGGGGAAATTTCGAGGATCTGAATGGCTCGGCATCCGTAAAACTGCACAACAAAAGGATTGCGTCGAATGTGCAACAAATGCAGGAGTTGCGGACGGAGTTTCCGAACATTGCAGAAATAACAGAAAATTCTTGTTCGTCACTGCTTCATGTCCTTCGGAGGACCTCTTCCTTTTCCCTTACCTTTAGCAAAGGCTCGCGGAATCCTTTTTCTGTCGCAAGATACTTGTTTCACCGTTAGCCAACAACTGTTCACTGCCTACAGAGGATCTTAATTGCTTCTGTTTTGAATTATCGCCCGTCTTCATCACATTTGACCTTACGGTTTACAGTTTCTGTTGCTTATGATGTAATTTCCCGATTAATAGTAACGAGGTCATTTCTCTTAGTTTTATAAACTTCCACAATTTGTGTGCATTGATTTATTGTTCTCTTCTTCGGATCCGTGACACTGATAGACGAATATAATTTTCCGGGATAATGTTGCTTGGACTTTTCGACACCAAGCAAGCTACCCCAAGCTACCCTCTAAATAAACCTAGACTACATGCTATCCTCCTGATTACTGTACCGGTACTTTCAAGCTCTTCCTTCGAAATTTATACGGTCTAAGTTAGAATACAAATTCATGATTCACAGTGATAAGGGATGTAATAAGATTTAATTTTTGTTTCGAATTATGAAAATCCTAAAATCCGCGAACGATGCAGCTACAAAAAATTAATTCGTACAGAAAATCGTTTAGCGATTTTGTATGATTTAGCATAGCGATTAACAGTCCGGGTTCACGGTGGTCAATCGGTAATCGTTTCAGTTGCGATGTGACAAAAAAATGAAAAAGTTTCTGTATCAAGTAGTTCTATCGGTGTCATCTCACGAAAACGAAAGTTTTTGTGTAATTAAAAAAATTGATCGAAAATGACATAATTTTTAAAATATGAATTTTTTTTTTTTGAAAAATTTTTGAAATGTTTAAAATGTAAAAATATTTTTAAAAATTTTAGCCGACAGACGTTATGCCGTTGGCTTTTATTGTTGTTGATTTGTTATGTGTAAGATCGTTCCTCATGAAACTTAAGTAATAATTTTATTACTCTAACCAATTTAATAGTTTTTTCCTTTACTATCTTTCTTATGTCCAGTCATCACCTTTTTCCGTAGAATCAGTAATTTTTTTTTTTGCGCGAAATTTTTTAACAGAATATCTGCGCGTAAATTAGCCTTATATGAAAGATGAATAATTTTTACGTAGGTTAAACGGAGTTTTACCATAAACATGAGGTGTCAAATATAAATAAACCATTACATCGCAATTATGAACGAAGTGTAAAATTTAAAGCATCTTACCTTAAAAAATATCAGTTAAAATATATAAAATTGGTGGTTTTTATATATATGTTATGTATAAAAAGTTTTTGTAAATATTATACGCTTGTTTAAGTTATTATTTAGTAAATTTTCTTTACTGTAAAATAAATATATGTTTTACTTCAGTTCAATACATGAATAAATCAACACAAAAAAAATTAATGTCGAAGAAATGGTATTTCTTTTCTTTAATATTTTTTACTTCACTATTATACTCAGATGAAAGTCGAAGTAGAACTAAATGCAATTCAGCTGCTTCGCAATTTTGCTGTAATATTGTCTTCAATTCTTCATATATACAAATAAAGATTCATTTTCATCGTTTAGCTTTTAAATTTAAAGTCTTCTAAATTGAAAACAAATTTTTTTCCATATATAAATATACATATATATATATTTGTAATTTTTCTTCGATACAAATTCTCATCATCCAAATCCTGAAATTGTTTATTGCTTAAATTGTGGATATTGGACCTTTTGAATCAAAATTTCAATTCCCTTATCAAAAATCGAGATATTCATCAGATTAATATCAGCAGAAATCCAAAGTAGTAGCACACCCTGAGTTCACATTAAGCTTTAAATATATTTGTATTTTACCGAGTAAATTTGACGAAAATAACTTTCAGCAATACCGTGGCCATTGACTCATTAACTGAAACATTCGTGGAAGGTTTTCTTTTTCATTTAAAATAGATAATTTTTAGCGGCTGCATAAACATTTATATACTTGCTTAAGTATACGCAGTTATAAACCGAAGGTAATACGCAGTTTAAAAGCATATAAATTCGATATAATACCGCTTATTGGCTTTAAATTTCGGGGTTCCAGAATAAGAAAAGAAGTTTTTACATATGCTCTACAGCGTACGTACAACATATACTTCGGGTGTGAGGTTTAATACCCTAAAATATTGCATAGTCCCAAGTTCTAAATTAGTTACATCTCAATATTACATCTATTGGGTAATCAATATGAATTAATTGTTAATATTGTGGTCCAATCCAAATTTAATTTCGCTTCATGAAAGAGCGTTGGAAATTCTTATGTAAGCAGCAAATGACGCATAAAATCATTATTTCTTTTCAAGTTGCAGATTTTTGCCAAGACCAAGAAAAATGCAAAGTCTTTGGATCATGTTTAGTTTTTCTTCGGAATCTCTTCATTTCGCATTCAATTCCGATCTATTTTCAAATGCAACGGAAGTGCTGGATCTCTCACTTCCAAACTTCGCCTTAAAATTTGTTAATTTTTGCACTTATCATTCACGCGACGATACCGGCTCTGCATTTATAGATTTATATGTAGGTTAGTTATCGCCGTATGGTTATACAGATTCTGAGGAAAATCCTCGTCCACGTCCCAATGCCCGTCTGGCGTCAAACAGCGGACCGAAGTCAAAGAACGCAATTTCGGTACTTTCTGGGGATATTCTTGGGTCATTTTGACTTTACTCTGCCTTCGAGCCGAAGAGTTTTTCTTCCCATCAAACAGGGATTTCAACCAAAATTCTAAAATGAAACACTGTTCCTCGCATCAGGATCTTGCGCAGCCTTTATTTCTGGCTTCTCAGTATGCAGAGTGATTTCATTGTAACAAAGGATTCATTCGTTTTTACCAGAATCCGCAAAATATTAATGGTTGTCTACTTAAAATACATGGGAAGCCCGTAGAAGAAGATCAAATAACGAGAACTGGTTTTTTGCCCATTTTCTTAGCTTATCTCGAAGAAATTCACCAAAATGAAATCTATTCGCATACATATGTTTCAGTTGTCTTTTTTTGATCGAGTTCAGGTCACACGTTTGCTGTGTATTTGACAAAAATTCACCGTAAAAAAGTTGGCATTACATGAGCGAAAATCTTATTTTTTGAAGTGAATTCCATGCCACTCTTGGAGCATAATAAAAAAAATTAAGTACAAACAGAACTTGCTCTTTTTTCATCCATAATATTCATTATTCGATGACTACTTTTGCGTTTAAATACTATTATTATTCGCTCTATTCGAGAATTGACACTTTTCCATTCGAGAAAACACGATTCTTGGGCACAGTCCGTCAATTACTGGAATTCCCTATTGAAATGCAATTTGAGTCCTCATCAACTCCAATAAATTTCTTCTCTTTTTCTCTTTACGTGAAACTGAAGTTATGACACGTAAAAAGCGGCGCTCTCATGTAATCAAGGCATACAGGTCTCTGAAATCATCGCACCATTTAATAAAGCCCTCGCATAAGGCCTCTGCCGCAAATGCGGAGAACGCCGCATTCTCACTCTGTAAAATTAGAAAAATAATTCGTTATCGACCACCTTTTAGTCAAATGAACTTCTATCAACCGAATTAAATTTTTTTAACAGCTAATGCAAATCAGGTCTTTAAGCGATGCAAATGAAATTGAAACAACCGAGATGTGACTGCTGTCGGGGTAAGTTTTTCCGGGATGGAGCAGCAAAATTTTGCGTGGAGGAACCCTCGAACAAATGAAAGGTTAACAAGGTGCGCTCCACACTAATCACGCAATGAAACCTTGCTCGGGGGTTGTTTCATATTCGCCCAAAAGGAAATTATAGAAAAGATTTTTACCTCAATCCCTTTATAACCGGGCATACTCATTACGCAACCGAAATTAATGATGTGGTTGCAACAGGATTCTGTAAAATCCTTTTTTCTCGTTCTTTGTATTAATACCATAAAAAAAAAAAAAAAATTTACGTATCGCAATGTTCGAAATGTTTCCTTCCATCACCTTTCTTTCTCTGGTAAGTGAATGCAACGTCCAAAATGGGAAAGCAATTCGTTGGACCTGCATCTAGATGACTTCTTTCATCCTAATCTTACTTATAATCCATAAGCAGTGATCTTAATTTCCCGAATCTTATTTTCATTGGATTTGGTTAGGTTTCTCTTATCGGAAGTTGGACGTCATCATCCCTTGTGGAGAAATCAAAAGAGAATGGATACGAATTAAATCCTTTTCGCTTCCTCAATCGAATCCTACATCATAATTTAGACCGGATTTATTAAATGTGATTGAGTGTATGCGACGGAGGAGATAGATTGAGTGAGGTGGAGTGCTGAAAATTTCATAAATAAACGAATGCATCTTGCTTTGCTCCGACATGACAAAGAGAAGTTTTCAGAGTTGAAACATTGTATGGACTGCCATCTGTCGTCGACATGAATAAATACACGTATTTGAACTGTTTCCGAAGGGAAAATGGACAGTCCGATGCGAGCATAAACATTTCGTTCACATTTAAGACGGCAGATAACACGAATCGTGCTTGCTTTTAACGTGCATCATGCGAGGGATTTTGTGATCACTCGCAGACGAGCCGACGGTGTGAACCTCTGCACGGTGCGCTGCATGTGCTTCGAACAGATCGCGGAACACCGAGGATGACCTCCCCGAACGTGGTCGTTCCTCTGCTTGGCAGAACGATCGATAACTCAATTTCCAGGCTAAAATCGGTCATTCTTAGATTCAATCAACAAACGCTTATAACTTGACACTGTGGGTGACTCCTAATTCGCTGTTAATATCGAAAGCACCGATTGGCCGAGAGGCTGTGAAATTAGCTTTTATTTCATATTCAATTAGTGCTACCGCCATGAAAAACTCCATTTACACAGTAATCAAATCTTTAAATTCCGCACGGGCTGAAATGGACTCGAGCAGGTTGAAATGCGGAGAACAGAAATTCCATACGGTTAAATAAACCGAAATTTATGATATAAACATGGATAATAATGAATTCGAACGTCGCTCATTGAGGATTATTGGTGCTGCTCGCTGCAGGAGCGAACCGGAAGTTTGCATTTCAGTTCACCGGTAAAACAGATTTGAGGGACTTATCATAATTTTATGCGGGACATGAATGCAGCACTTAGTTTTTCCCGGTCATCTTACCGAGTAATCGAAGCTTGCATTTGGAAGAGAAAATGATTTGAGCTGATCTTGATTTTGGAACGAAGCAGTTCCTGGCTTTACTGCCGCAGGAAGAGCGGTACGGTGCAACGTCCTCCTAAAATTGATATAAATGATGGAGTGCATCATTGTGTGAATACCTAGGTGTGTACATCTAAGCGTGAGAGGCATTATACAAAAATACATTGAATCGCTACTACTAAGATGGCGAACAAAAGAGAAGAACAAATGGATTTATGAAATGTCTGAGGGATTGGTTTAATTATTATTCTGGGTCTTTAGTTGTGCCTCCGCGATCGGTCTAAAATTTTCGTTTGGAGTTAGCTATTGTCCAAATTACGTTTGTAGAAATAAATTAGAGTTTAATTGTTAATGATAAAAAAAGAAAGAAAATTTCCATTTTTCAGTCTCATGGCATAAAAACGTGCCATAAAATTACGATCAATATCCATAACTGCTTTAATTTTATAAAACATTTTAACTTATTTACCCATTTCTGTGAAAGTGGATAATAAAACGTCTTGGGCGAAAAGATATTTTTCCTCTTGTACCTCATTTTGTGCTACATTGATATTTAAAAATTGCATTCCAAACCGATCATCGAGGTTGAATCCAGTTTTTAGGATTTATTTAACAACAGGAGGATATTTCCAAGTTACAATGTTAAGCACCGATGAGGGACGATCCTTGTAGATCATTAAAATTGTATTTTATGTACGAAGAGTAAAGTTTTCGGTTGGAGAACGGGAAATTTACGGCAGCGATATAGTCGAGGTCTGAGTTCTCTGGCTTGAAGTTTAGAGATTGTATTTGTAAATTATTAATTATGCAAATTTATTCGGAAGAGACAGAAGCGAAGTGATGGAGCTCTTCTGGACGAAAGGAACGTGTCTTTTCCTTTTTTTTTTTTTTTTCTAGACATCCGAAATTCATAATTTCGCCATTCTTAGGCAAATTGTGGCTTTTCGCGCAGTGTCCTAAACACATTATCGGAAAAATTCATGCAGAAAAAAAGATTTGGAATAATCCAATTTCCTTTACATCTATTCTTCCGATTAAAGCCATTGTCATGGTAATTCGGCAGAAAAGGAAGTTACTGATGAGCAAACGTCAAGGCGTGCAGATGATGAGCTTTTTTTATATTTAAGTTTATATGTAAATTAATGTTTAAAAGGAAATCGTCGCAGCTCTGCATCTGCATTTTTAACAGTGATTCATGATCCTTGCGTTAACTCCCCGGTGAATCTGATGAGGGAATACAAAATGTCTCGTTACTCTGTTCAAATTTTCATATTTATGTAATCTTCTACCAATGCCAGAGATTCACTTGAGTAATCTTGAATCTCCCGTGGGTATTATATAATATCTCTGTTTCATACTTCAATGATTTAACGATTTTGAAAAGGATTAGAAAACGGAAAAATGAATAAAAATTTGTACAATTTATTATTTTAGGATATTTAATTTAACATTCCCCGTTAACATGAAAAATTGAAAGGAAACAAAAAATTTTTTTTTATTTTTTTTATTTTTTTTTCTTCGGTTGCATTGCAAGCTTAAGGGATGCAGAGAGTTTCGGGGGGAAGAAATCGACGCCTGAATTGGATTTGTTTTCGATCGTTTCACTTCTTCCCAAAGCAGGAGACCGCGTTAAATGCGCATTGCTTCCAGTAATTCCTCTTCCGCTGATGCTCCTCCAGATTGAAGGCGTTTCTCTGCCTCGACAGTATTTCCCTCGCCAAAATGTATTTGAAGAGCGCATTGTCCAACGGCAAATCGTCGTTGGTGATCTGCAACAGAAGGAGTGCCTGCCGAGCTAAGAGTGGAATTTTCGATATTCCGGCGTATCTTTCCAGAAGGAACAAAACGTAAATAGTGCCCGGTAAAAAAAAAAAAAAGGAACGGATTCCTTTTCAGGATTCAGACAAAGTTTGATTCAAGACTGTGATCGTGGAAGCGGCGAAAAATTAATTTTTCTCGAACGTCAGCAGAGAAAAATCCTTTTTCCAATGCTTATCCGTCTGCGGAAGCTGCAGTTCTTTTGAGATTTTTAAACCTGGCCATTTTCCCCTTTGTCTTTTTATGCAAAAACAACTAAAAGAATTGCGCTAAACGCGTAACGAATAAAAAAAAAAAAAAAAAAAGTTTATGATTTCAGACAGACCGTTCTTCGGACATGATACAAATCCCTCAAAGGAAAATGCTAATCAGGGAAAATGCGCATTTATAAGTTTAGTTATTAACCGAAGATAAATATAATAATCTCCTTTTCTGTAAAAACTTTGCTGGTAATGAAAAGGCTGATTAGGTATCCGATTATGTCACGAGCACAGTTTCAGTTAACTTTGAAACTAACTTATATTCAGATTTAAGATTTTAGTTATGATGCAACGTTCTCTGATTTCCTATTTAAGAATATCCTTTTCTCCCGGGGTTGATTTTCCGATCTTCCCACTTCCGCCTCGCAATATTTTTTAACTTCCCCTCGTCATCGACAGAATTCGGATTTTGAATTTCCGCTTTATCGACTGCCGCGCAGGAAAGCTTCGCTTTCTTCGGTCCCGGGCACGGCCCGATCGAGTCGCCGGAATCGATGCCGAAACTCCGATGTCATCGACGAGGAATCATATTGAAAGGAAAATTGAGAGCCGGTTCTCCGGGGGGATGGAAATTTAATCCAGAAAGGAGGAATTGGGCCCTTCTCATATCGCCAATATACTTTTCTCCAGCCCGAGGGCGTCGAATGTTCACAATGAAAGTCTTTATTTGCAGCCCTCGGTTATTTTCATAAGCTTTTCAAAGTGCTGAAAGTTATGTTTGCTTTCCTCCTCGCGGTTAACGCGATCCTTCTGCGATTTCGCGTCTTCGCAATCGGAACACCTTCACTTCCCTCCTGTCGATTCGATCGTTCATTTGATCGCGGGGGGGTTGCGTTTTATTCCAGTTCTCCGGAATCCCGACAAGTTACTTTGGACGTACGGGAGGAGAACCCCGTCCGAATTGACGTTTCTTTACCCCGACCGTGGATTTGCGTGAGAGACCGTTTCTCATGACCGACGCAATATCACTCGGAGGTTTCCATTCCGGAATTTGAAATTCGACAACTCTCCTTCGCGGGGCTCGGCTAAGTCGAGCCCTGAGGAATATTCGGGGTAAGTCCGAGATTTTTTTTCGCCAAAACCGCGTTCGTTTCGTACATGCAAGAGGTTTTCGAGCAAATAAATTCTGCACGATTATGTGGACAATGGAGATGGAAAGGATGAGTAATAAAATTATATATAAAGCTTTTAAAAAGTGATTTTGCTTTTACAATATGGAAGTGGACTTTTCCCCGTTGCAGGCAAAGAGGTATTAAAACCGCAGCAGCAGCCGACCACTTTTTTTAATAAGAAAAACATAAATAATTTTGGCTCGAAAACCAAATTTTATATATAAGCTTTCAAATCGAGTTGGATTTAAAATCAGCAATGTAAAAATTTTTGGGTTTTTTTTTTTTTTGCCATACATCATGCTTCTCTAGCCGATGTTTGATGATTCAAAAAATAAAGGAATGAAAAATCAATTATTTTACTGTAAATAACTAAGTAAGAAGCAGATTATTAACACACAAGGAGCTGCATTTAGGGGCGTAATTTTTTTTTTGTACGTTTTTTACGTGGAGCATAAATATCAAATTTTATGATTTTAAAGATGCCTTAAATGTATTAGAAAATTCCCTGGTGCGTGGGTCTGACCACGCGACTTGCCGCACACTGCAAAAGATTAAAAAGTATTGAAAAATGATTTTTTTCTTTTATTTTTTATTTTTTATTTTTTTTACTTACCTCAAGTTGGTCTTTTGGAAAATCTTCCGGATCGGAAAAATCGACGCTCTTACCCAGCACCAGGCCTATCGTCAGCAAAGCGGCCATAACCGGGAAGAGTGTTTTCCTTGCACCGAAATTCATTACCGATCTGGTTCCTGAAAGAAACGCGGAGAGGAAAAAGAAAAAAAAAAGTTGAGATAACACAGGCTAAGAGTTTTCCGGATTTTTCCGCGCTGATTCCCGGAGGAATCCGCCCCGAGACCAGGCAATTGATCGGGTTCCTTCCGGACGCCGACCGTCACCCGTCACCGTTCGCGTATCAGAAAAGTGAAAAATCCCCGTTCGGAGCTTCGGCTAAGCTGATTCTTTTAAGCACTCGGAAACAAGTTCCGAACACCGTCGGAGAGGGTTTTCCCTCCGCCCCGGAGCTGCACGGTAAAAAAGAAACCGAATTTTGATGAATTTTCCATTCCGGAGCTCTCGCGCTCCTTGGGGGTCCCAAAGCTCTTATCCCGCAGAGGGCTTTGGATGTTTGAGGTTTTTTTTCAAAGCTCTCTAATCCGTTACATGCCACTTTTCGAATGGAGGCTGCATTTGAGACGCGATGACACCAAGTCCGATCCTTTCGGGCGGATTTTGTACGAGGCAAATCAAGCGAAAATGCATCTTTGAACTTTTCCTTAAAATTTTACGATGGGATTTTTATGGAATTCCTTTCTGGAATTTCCATTGCTTACATTATAGAATCTTATGGAATTTCTTCGGTAGGTGCCACCGAAGTAAATTCTCCTCTTTTTCCCTTCTTGATCACGCAATGACACGTGTATTACACTAAAAGCGAGGGGATTATGTACGCCAAGCAAAATTTTTGCGTCAAATTTCGAAAGGGAAGGCTGCTGTTTTGCACGGCCCGTAAATTAGGCGGCCTCTTTTGGTTTCCGATTTTGTAACGTGAACTCCCTCTCGTTATGCCCCGGTACACCGCCGACATTTTTGCTAACGCTGTTGACATTTCCAAAGGAAAATTCATTTCAAACGCAAAAGCGAGAGGCATCGCGTTTTTAAGAGGGACGTAGGTGTAGGCGAAAATCATAGCGAAATGAAAATTTCGCTGTTGTTTAGGTATCGCGTCGGGCCGACCTGAGGAAAGCTTTTGGAATAAGAAAGTCTATATTATTGTGGTTTAAGTTTCCTTATTTTACGAACTTTCCTTGTTTGCCAATTTTTGGAATAAACAAATTTTCTTCTTGTAAACTATCTGTAATACAAAGTGAATGAATTATTTGTCTAATTACGGTTTTAACGGATGTTGGTTGTCTTCTTTCATCCAATTTATCAGCTGCCTCTCATTAATATTCTCATCTTTATTGTTTTCCGTCATTAAACATTTACCAGAGCTTTTCTTTCTTTCTTTCTTTTTTAATGCCGAAATTGGCGTCTTTCAACTTTGTAGACCAACTTCCCTGCTTTTTTAGTTTTAGCAGTATCTTTTTTTTTTTCCTATTTGCGTAGGGAAAAAAATGCGTCGGGTTTTTCCTGCAGGACGAAATTCGGTCCGTTTTCGAATGCGATAAGTCTCTGTCTTTCCTAATCTAAATTGCCCAGCGCGTTCTCTCCTTTTAAAAAATTTTTGAATGAGCTTCGTCGGAGTGAGGGACCGAGGAAAGAGAAATTTTTCTTACTTGCTGGCAAACTCAAATATTTTCCAGTCTGCTGACGCAAAAAAAAAAAAAAAAAAAAAAAAAAGCAAACGAAAAAGTATTGTAACAATTGAGAAAATGAGAAGTTGAAGCGAGGATTCGATATCAGATAAAAGATGCCTCTTTTTGCTTCTGCTTCAGATATCAGAGCAGACCGAGCTCCACCACGTTGAGGAACATTCTCCAGTGACCCTTCACTCGTGCAAGAGTTTGAGGATTGCATCTCACATGTGCGACTGCTGTCGACGCTAAAATTTTGCTGTTTCTCAAAGCTTCAGTCATTGTATATGGAACCGAAGATGTGCGGACGCAAAGATTCGGTTCCGCCCGGGATTTGGAGATGGCTTTCTTCTCCCTCAGGGTGGATAAAAATGGATTAGAATCCATTGAAAATTTTTTTTTTCTATGCCATTTGAAGGTTCGTTCGTTGAAATAACAGAATCGGGATGAGTATTTTTCCTGGCTTGACGAAATGTATATCGAAATAAGGAAACTCCGTCTGCGGGAAATGAAAAAGGGAAAAATTTATATTATGAAAAGACACTGAGGTTTGGTGATTTGGCGAAAACGTTGGATGGAGTCAGCGGCGAAATTTTAAACAAAATTAAGATCTTGAAATTGTGAAAATGTTGAAATGAAATGAAATGAAAAAGTTCGATTTGATTGATAGAAACTCGAATAAATTTTTCTGAATTCACCATGATCACATATATTTATAGTTATTTATGCCACGGATTCACAAATTCAGTTTTTACTTTAAGGAAAAGGATGTACTTAATAATAAATGAATTTTCCATTAGTACATGTGCTGAAATTCACGGGGCAAAGTACAAAGGTACCTACCGGTATAAATTCGTATATATATGATTTATAAATAAAATACCATTTATTATATAACAGAAAGCGATTTCAATATCTTCGTATATGAAATGAGAGTTGGAGACTGTCATATATTTCAGGATTTATATTTGTTTTGTTTAATAAGCTTTAGAAACGGCACCAAAATATCTATGATCGATATGTATATATTTTTAACGTCGATTTTCATGAAAGATTCAACTCTCAATTTCAGGAATTGTATTTATTGTTTAATTTCGTAATATTCTCGCTATATAAGACAAAATAATTGCGTTTGATCCATATAAAGTTAAGGCTAAAAGTACAAATACACATACCGAACCCCATTTTCTGAATCGCTGAACGGATTTTATTAGTATATAATAATAAGCACGATTCACAAATTCTATTGCATACAAAATTTTATTTTATCATCTAAAAAGAAAAAAAAAAAAAGGAAACTGCAAAGCTGGATAATTGCTTGAGATTTGATATTTCAACTGACTGCACAGTAGAAGGTTAATGAATATAAGACCAAATTATTGTGGATGTTTCTATTCCTATTCCCGGTCTAGTTCCAGTGCTCCATTCTCAATTAAACATTAATATGACGCGACGTTGTACTTGAGTAATCACGGTGAATTTTTCTTGGGATTCTGGAAATCCACTCTCCAAAAAACTTGTAATCTAAAGTACCGGGATGCGTACTTTATTAAAGACTACTTGGATACGCCCGCTCAAAACATGGGCAAACACGAACCCAATTATGAAGAGATCTTCATGTTGGACGTTTCCACGAGGCATTAAGACAATATGCGAAAATTTCCAAATTTAATTTTGAAATTTCAAATGGGCCCTTTGCTCAAGATGAACCACGTAAAATTATGCGCTTATTCATTGTTTAAATGAACTATCGTAAAATATCCTTCGTATAATCCGCCCGGAGACCCATAAAATGTTTCTTTGAAGAAATAAAAAGATCTCGCAAATGAAAAATCCTTTTAAGAAATATTACGTACTGGGCCGACTTGAGCAGATTAGTGTTTCACTGGAGTTAGTTTACTTTGTGGTCGTCTTCAAATTGTGGCCAATAAGAACCGAGGTACTGGAATTATAATTTAAATGTTTGTAAATCCATTTAAGTTCTTACATCTCTCGGGATTAAGATCATTTCTTGATCTTAAATACATATGTATATAAAATTAATAATGTATGGGGTCTGGATACGGATAAATCAGTAGCATATTGCGAAATTTATATCATACCTCTATAATATGAAAAATATATGATTGTTAATATTTTACATATTGTAAAAAAATTTCGATCTGAATAGAATTTAACAATAGGAACTTCGGTTGTTTTAAACCGTACGTTACTGAGAAATGCCTCAGTAACGCGTTTTTATGGTCTAGTAAGTTCTACTTACATCTAAATAGTGTCTTGCTGCAGAATTCCGCTTACAGTAACACTTATTGTTTCTTCCCCTCAGTTAGACCTACCTGCTTCTTTACTATATTGGAAGATTTACATTATTCCAAACGTGGCACTTGGTCGAGTTCTATCAACCGCACGTTAGCTTGTATATCAATATTTTTACCTAAACATCGTTGTTTTCCGTTTAGTGATTTTTACAATGAAAATATCAAAATTTTTTTTATGACAGTTTTTAAGAGGAAACATCTTTTATGAGGCTGCTTTTATATCCTTGTAATTTGACTTTTATTGCATTTTATTTAGCAATATTAAGATTCTCAGCGTAAAGATTACCATTTTCAAAAATGAAAATCGTACAGGAATTTCGGTCAGAAGCCACGTAAAATAAAAAGCAAAACTTTACCTTATACTCATGTATAATGAAAGGAATTGAGAGGTAACTAATTGTGAACTATTTGAGATGAATTGGGATACGTTTGAAAAAAAAATGAAATTTTGAAATTACTCGAAATGCATAAATCAGATTATCACATACTTCTTTTGTCGTCGATTTCAGCATAATTTCCACTTCGAGAAAGAAAATATATTCGAACGCACAATAAACTTTCTGACTGACTACATACCAAGGCAATGGGTAGAAAATCGAAATATCCGACCAACTTTTATAAGAGTGGAAAAGTTATTTGGGAAAGACTGACTATATTCTTGATACCCATTAATATTATAAATATTTTTAAACTTAGTTTTTTTATTATTACAGTGCACAAAATACTGATTTAACTTTCAAAAAATTCGAGGATTAATAATAAAGCTTTGAAAACTGCTTAGTCAGATGCAAACACATAAAAATCCGTCATTTGTCAAAATTTGTTTGCATTTCACATCAATTGCCAAATTGGATTTTATATTAAAGGAGAAGAATTTTATATAATATTTTCCCGGCAAGAATTTTATATTGATCAATAACGTACAGCAGACATCTTACGCAAGTGATTTTCACTTGATAAGTAATTTTTCTTCCACATCAAAGCACGATTGACTTGTTCAATAGCCGAGTGTAGAAGTATCATTTGCGAGATTCGTTTATAAAAATATAAAATTTAATTTAGTAAATTTTCAGGTATTTGTCGAATGTTTTAATTGTCTTCGGTTCAGTTGTGAAGAAAAGAGCGCCTGATCGAAAAAAAAAATTGTCCAACTAAGTTAATATTCAGGTTGCTAAAAAATTAATCGTCTAAACGCCTGCTGTAAGCGATCGAGATCTTCGAAAAAAGGATACCCGCACTTTGGGAGGTTATGAAAAGTGCTCACCTAGAGATGGTTTCGTGGTTTTCGCTTTGTTTCCGAAGTCTCCGGCGATGTGGATGCTGCGTGTCCTGTCGCTTGTCGTGAGAGGAGCCCAACCGCGAGTGACTCGGCTGCGGCTCTCTTTCCCTTATAAAGAGCTCCCGAATCTCATGCGCTTTGCCTCGGTTCGTTCTTTGTAATTATTTTTTCCTGTCGGCGAGCTCGGGGTCTGCGGGGCAGGCGAAGGCTGCACCTCGAACGAAAATGCAAAACTTTGCATTGCTCTTCCTTTTTTCGGTCACTCGCGGTCTTCGCAGACACGCTGAAGATGCTGCTGTAATTTTCTGCGATCTGGTTCGTCCAGACCCTTAAAAAGCTGGGAAAAACCATGAATTTCGGTTCCGCGATCGATATATAAAAATTTCACTGACAGAATTTCGTTTTGACGTCTCTTAAAATTGAGATACATGCTGGAACCTTAGGTATTTAAGATGAGAAGACAATTCTCCAAAATTAAAGGGTATTCACTCTTTATCCAAGAAAATACCTTAACGACTGTTAAGATTTTTGCTTTGATGTTTTTATTCACTTTTTTTTTCGACAGATAAACTCTTGAAAACATTATTAAAAAATATTCATGTAGAATCAATGCAAGATGTGGATTGTAAACTAACACGTGAGAGTATATAATCCATTTAAATAACATTTTGTATTTTTTACGATGATATAAATGTATCCATTTTAAATATGTGCATCGGATCATAAGCAGCATTCAATCTCCCTAGAAAATCGCATTGAATCAAAGATAATGTTTTAACATTTAATTTTTTTTCTGCATTGCTCTGCTCATGGATCCCGGTGTATGAATTTTATCGTGCATGAAAACGATCATTAGCAAAGTTTGCTATAAATCAAATAAACGAACTGGCGCTGTATATTAAATAACGTTGATCTCCTTTAACAATCATTATAAATCAATAGGAATGCTCATTAATATTTTCAATTATTTAATTCGTTTGTGGTTGAATTGAAACTGCCTAAAATGTTACATTATATTATATTCTAAATTAAAAATACAAAGATTTCAGAATATTCAGATTAAATTAGGTTGATAGTTAAATCTGTTTGATAACTTTTTTTACAAAGAGTAAGCTCTTAATTGTCCAAGTATGTTATATAAAGCACATGCTAATATGTGCATAATACTTTGTGAGTGTATATACCGGACCAAGTCAAAAATAATTAGACGGAACGGTAATATAATAAACGAGTTTATACATTTGTTTGCAAACTTCATATAAATGATCATATAGCAGGATTTTATTTTAGATTGGACGAGAAAATAAATATGGATAGTAAAATAGGATCTTTTCTTATGTTTTTGTTTGACAATCGGCATTGTATGTAACTGCATCCGACAAGATATACACCATCAAAAAACGAAACTTCATATACTTTTAATTTAAATGAAAAAGGTATTCATTCTAAATTCAGAGAACAAAAATACAACAGATAAAAATTATACAGTTTTATATTTTAATTAGGCCCAAATAAAATTCACATATCATTGGATATAACGATAACCATCAAATATTAACCATCATTTTTTACTATCATATATTAAGCGCCTTATTTATTAAATAAATTAAGAACTTTTTTAAATCAAGTGTGGCAAAATATTAATATATGATAATAAGACTGTAAAGAATATTTCCAATTTAGTAAAGAATAAGTGTGGGAGATGCCTTAGAAGAAATAAACATCTTCGATTGTCTTAGACAGAGATGATATACAGCACAGTAAAAAGCATAAAGAAGTTGCTTAAGGCATTGTCAGTTACATTATACATTAATGATGATTTATTAATGTTATAAAGAAATTTATCACAATATGTATTATAGTGAAGTATATCACATTAGATATTTTTGTAATTGAATTATGGTTCATATACAAATAATATACTTTCTATACGAAGCACATGATTTGTCAGATAGGATACATTCAAGTTTTAATAAATAAGCAACTAATTTATAAGTTAACTACCAGTAAATAAATATATTAATGACATCTCCGTCATATTAATAAGCAACATGAAAAATTTATAATGTTTATAATTAACTTTAAAATATACAGTCAATTGCTTTAAAAGGCTACAATTTTTCATTTTGCCTAATCGGCGGTTTCCAGTCTTTTTTAACGTTATATTTATTAATGTTTGTCAGATGGAGATTGTTTTGGGTAGAGTGGAAAATAAATGTAGATGACATAATGATAGGCCAGCGTAAAAAGGACTGTTCTTAAATCCTGATTTACATCATATGGATTGACAAGATAAGAAAAATCTTTCAATAAACATTCTAACGTTTAAAAATCGAATTACATCAAGAGATATCCTCGATATTGTTGTCTTATATTTATTTTTTATGGTTTTTTTAATGAAGTTATAATTTAATGGTTCTAGCGGATGCCAGAACCTGTTATTAATATAGCAGAAATTTTGCTGAATCCTTTCAATGCATTAAAGTATAAAGAAAAAAACATAAAATGTACATTTATATATTTTATACTATTTTTTTATACATAATTCACTGAAACAATTTAAAAAACTGACAATTGATGGAAAAATGACGATTAATATTCAATTTTATGTAAATGCATTATTACGTAAGCTCAGTCACTTAGACGTATAAATACCTTTCATTCATTTACAATAAATATAAATTTAGATTTGAACAAAATTACAAACCTACACTTCTATGAATAAATAATTTTTTTTCTCGCCAAATTTGTACATAAACAGGTTATCATGACGAGAGCCATTAAATCTAATGTATAATTAAAATGAAATTTTCTCATAAGTTTATAAACTGTACATATAATTTATGTTAATCTTCTAATTACATATTTTACTCAAATCGTAAATTAATAGCGAAAACAATAGAAATTGCATGCATGCAAAATCAAAAAGAGCAAAAAAAGTAATCGTTGTAGGATCAGAGGAAGGTCTTTGTGCAACAATATAAAAATATTAGTCTCAATAAAAGATTTTGGACAGTATTAATTAAAGATTTAAAAAAAAGGAAAGAAAAAGAATCAGGCACAGTATATTAATGCTTAAATTATTAATATAGGTTGGATTTAAAAATAATCAGGCCAATGACTTTAAAATAAGAGTTTAATTATTTACAAGTTGGAGCCTATCTATCACAGTATTAACGAAGATGAACAAAAAGGAGCGATTCACTTAGTGCCATCATCCATTGCAGTAAATTTACAAAATAATTACTTTTGTGCAGTTCCATTAACAGAAATAATTTTATTAAATTGACCAATTTAGGTTATTAAAAATCACTTTCGACGTGCTTATAATGCAAGAATTGGTTTTTACAGATCTGTCCGCGTAAGGCAAAGTGAAACTGTTTAAACGTTTTGCGTTACTTCGAATGGTAACCTTCCATGATCCTTTTCATGTACGGAGGATGGAGATCGTCGTACGCCGGAGGGTTCGGCCTTTTCGGCAATCCCCCATCCTTGCAGGTCAACCAGTACGTGTCCATTTCTCCTTTTCCCTTTACGTACACCAATCCCCTGTGCTCGGTTTTGAATCCGCCTGCCTCGTCCAGAGCCTTTTTCATCTCGAGGCTGATGTGAACCCTTTGGGCTGCGAACATGGTAATGGGTCTTTGTTCATTTTGTAAGCTCTGCGGTGCAGGGAACCGCGGCAGCGGAAGCAAACTCACCCTCTCCCGTGGATTCCATACGAGAAGCCGTGTTGACAGTGTCGCCGTAAAGGCAGTAGCGCGGCATCTTCGTGCCAACTATCCCGGCGACGACGGGCCCCGTGTGGCACCCGCTCCTAATTTGCAAAGTTTCGTTGCCCCGATGAGGCACTTTTAAAATTGACGATCCGGCGAGTAGATCCAGTGCCATTGTCGCTATTTCGGTTACGTGTTTATTTCCTTCAATTGCAAAAATTGCGCGATCTTCGTTAGTTCTTTTTATTTGTTTACAAGTAGCACTAAAATCGTGATACAAACCGAAATTTTATTTTCCTACCGTTTTTGACCGGCAGCCCCGATGCTACCATATAAGAATCTCCACTGGATTCCACCTTGTACACGTCGTAACATTCTATCCGGGCGTCGAAAAGCTTGTAGATTGAATTTAGAAAAGACACTACCTAAAAACGAATTTTCAGCAGTAGCGTAACATATTTTTGCACATACATATATAATTTTTAAATTAATCTACCTCGAGCGGTGTGCTTATAGCCGCTATTTCGGTAAATCCAACTATGTCACAGAAGTAAACGGTCACAGCTTCGTAGTATTCGGCGGGTACCTGAAAAGATTCATGAAGGAATATTCACCAGCAATCCCTTGCTTCGGATTGTCCCTAAATAGTGAATTTTCCGATTAGTTTAATACAAAAAAACTGAAATAAAAATGCGTATTAAAATGTTTACTTCTTTCAGTTAAATCTTTAATTAATTTCAATTAATATTTAATTAATTACTTAATTAATTAAATACTTAACTTATTAATTTTCAATTAATATTTCAATAGTATGTTTTTAAGTATCTTACATTCGAGTAAATGACCCGTGAACATTACACATTAGGGATAAAATTTTTGGTTACCAATGAATTTAAATCGAAAAAATTTTGCTTTTAAATACTAATTGCTAATTGTTTTAATTTAGGCACAAAAAAATCGTATTTTGGGCTTCTTAACAAATGCGATTTATGTCTTAGTTTTTTTTGCGTACATTAATGTTTTCACTTAAATATGAAAGAAAACATATATCCTCTGAAGCTTTTGCAGAGGTTTGTAAAAATAAAATTCAGATCCTCGTACATAAGGTAAAAGATCGACTAAACTGCACGGAACCCAGCTTATAAACCATATGAAAAAATTTGAATTAACTGTAAAATTTTTGATGAATATGCCAAATTTATGGTAATAAAAACCTAAGATTTTATTATATATAAGTTAAATATATGATGTTTAGTGCCGCAATTAAAAAGCGATTAAATAACCCGATTGAAACATCGCCGCAATGTTTTTATGATTACATTTCATGTAGCGTGTATATAGGGTGTTGAAAAAAAAATTTTTTTAAAAAAATTGTTCTCCGCGTAAACCATAAAGATGTAAATAGTAATTACGATATATTTTGCACTACATAAACATCTGTTAAAATACTAAAAGTTATCCGCTATATACATTGTCAAAAGTGAGTGGACAAAGCTCAAAAAACCATGAAATATTGAGTTGCAAAAGTTATATATGTAGTCAATCGACTTAGATGGATATCTCATGGCATGAAGATTATATATACAAGGGCTATAACAAAAATGGAAACTCTCATTCATGAACATCATGTAGACCGAGCGTGAATTCTGAAACAATGAGTGACAAAGCATCAAAGTATTTATTATATTTAACAAATCAATTCTCATGTAATGCAGAACTTATCATTCGCGTCAGAAGAAAATAATTATATTTTAATATCTTTAAACAAAATCAGCCAGATAGTTTGGGGTGTTTTAAATAAAAAAA
The DNA here is from genome assembly GCA_028565995.1 of Ricinus marginatus. NCBI lineage: Eukaryota > Metazoa > Arthropoda > Insecta > Psocodea > Ricinidae > Ricinus > Ricinus marginatus. The sequence continues at coordinate 238,803 of JAOWBB010000016.1, forward strand.
AAAAAAACAATCATCAGAAGATAAAATGATATTTTTAATATTCTGCGTTTTATCCGCAATTTTAGATCCGGTCTATACTGCCATGTCGTATAATAATGTGAGTTTTCGAATATGGTTACATTAACATTTTAATAAAAAAAGTAAAGCGATATGATTTTCATTTGCATTACTTGTTCGACTATTCCTTATGGGGTTACACTCTGCGTATAAAGTCATTTTTATCGTTAAACGTTAGGTCATTCATAAATTTTATTTTTCTTGGTGCTGCACTGTTCACTAAATAATGAATTAGCATACGGAACTGGAAATTTATGTGAAAGTGAGGGATGTAGATGTGAACTGAAAACTAACTTCTTCCTTCTCAGGGAGAGTTTACGGTGCTTCTGAGCAGTTTGGACAACCATCCGGCAGAGAATCGCGATTTTATGGATTGGCACTTTTATTTGAGAAGAATAAACAAGAAGGAAAAAGTTGTAGATGGTCATTTCATTGCTAAAAAGGAGATCGTGCAACCAAGAGTGAGTAGAAGATCGGATAAATCTGCAAGTCAATCTAAATAAGACATTTTGATTTTGTTTAAAATGTTTCACGGATAACCACGGTTCCCATTTCAGTTGGAAATCGAAACATTCTACCTGACAAACAATAAGTTCATCAGGGTAGACGTAAATCAGCAGATGAAGCAACTCTGCGAGGAGCATACTGGGAAAGCCTTCGTCGAAAGATTCTTCGAGGGAAACTCGACTTGGTCAGAGGACTGCATCATAAGCCCGGTAATTGTGGCGCACGCTGCACATTTCAGTCCGTGGAAAATGCCAAAAAACATTTTAAAACCACGACTACCTTTCATGTTTTCAGGGCTACATGCAAGTGAAGAGCAAAGAAAAGCTGGATATAAACAAAATAACCCATGAATCATATACAAAAGTATTTTATGGGACTTTCAAATTCGTTTTTAATTTTTACAACAAGGAAGATGTGCTCGTTGCCAAACTGTCGTATGTGGCCGTAACCAAGAAAAGGGAATAAATTTCCCGATTTATTAATTTTAACGTATTCTAATTGTGGTCCAAAAACGTTCAATGTTATTATCTACGAGATAAATATCGTGCATTCCAGAGAATAATTTCATAACGTTTCCTAAGCTTATAAATGCCCAAATATAACATGAATGTATAGATAGCCAATTTGAACAACATCCTGAAGTGTGACGAGCTTCAACTCCCAAATCAGTACTGTTTTTCGCCTTTTTACTTCTTAATATATTTTCTTCATTACAGAATCAAATGCATGTTGCTTATTTTTTCGTATCTTGTTCTAATACCAGTTTACTGATTTGATCTCTTTTGGTTGGAAAGTGTCGGAAAGCGATAAAAGCGTAATTTTTGGAAAATTAGATCACCCTGATTTGTGAAAAAGTAATACCGGGGCCGTTACCAGGTATCGTGGCAAACTCCGCAGACAATTTTGGTTTCCGGCGACGCTGCTTGTTCTTACCTGCTGCATTTGCTTTAGCTGCTGTGCTACACTTGTCGGAAGCATTTGGAACAATAAAGCGTCGCTCTTTTTCTTCTCTTTGTTCAATTCCCTTGCTTTGTCAGCTAAATTTGCCGCGTACATTTGAATGGTGGATACAGCGTTTCTTACCAAAACAATAATCACTGGCGAAATGACCAACACCGTGATTAATATGGCTATACCGATGGCTTCCTTATTGGCCGCCTCCTTCAGATCCCTGTCTACGTATCTCCTGAAAAGCAAAAAATGCTCTTTCCTCGGTCCTTAACGGGGCGGCCCTATCCTGAGATTCAATATTTCTACAACCGCCAGAATCCTGGAGAAACAAGACCGGAGTGGAGCTACATTGAATGGGGGGGAAAAAAATGCTAATAATGACGTATTAACGTATAGCTTTTAAATGAAACACCCAAAAGACGGGGTATCGTGACCTGAAACATCTAACTTTTATTATTTGCCTTATGATCTACTTTTTTTTTTTAATGTTGCGTTGTCAGCGAGGGATGTTATTGCAACGAATCCACCCCTTCATCGCGTGCTTAACATAAAATGAAACAGAAACATTTTTCCGTTTTTCATTAACAAAATTTAGGAATCTTTCGTATGAAAAAAAAAAAAAATGAAAGATTCTTTTTTTTAAAATTAATTTTCGTACTTAATCTCAATCCGAAGCTTGTACTGCAGCTTTCTTAGTTCGTCTATGTAGGATGTAAGCGAATCGGTGTACATCATGGCATCTTCGATGCTCGCGTTTCTCTTCTGGTTTCTGAGTATCTCCTCCGATCTGAAGGGAAAAATTTCTGCATTGAAAACAATCAACGACAATGCAGACTTTACGTGGAATTGTTAAGCGAAAATCTTCTTCACCTCTGTTGAATTTTCTCATAGTCCGTTAGATTTTTGATAAGTTTCGAGTGGAGCTCCTTAATGTTCAGGGCATAGTTGAGGGAGGCATTTAGCAAGTCGCTTCCCAATGATTCGTGTCTTACGTAGCTGATGTAATTCGAGGTGGAAAGCTGTCCGCGGCCGTAGTAGCTGATGCCATAGGTCAACGCGATACCCATATTTTCTATGCTTCTCAGTATATTTTTGAACGCCAATAAATATCTGAAATGAAAATACAATCCGATTTATGCACCGCCATCGAAGCTTCAACTCTCTTCTGTCTTATTTCAAATTGCTTTAAAAAAATTTCATCTATCCGCGACGCGCTCGTAAATTAATTGAGATTTCGTCCAGTGTTATAAGGCGATAATATGATTTATATCATCCCTATTTCGGAAATACGAACTAGGAGTATGCAGATCTGTTCGTGTATCGACCGGCATAAAAAGAAACAAAAACGCTGTAGAAAGCAAACAATTGCGCAGATAGTCAGGGAAATGTTTTCCAGAAACTTTTTAAGCTTGACGCCAATGCAAATTTTTAATATTTTTGCGGAACTTGGATATTTTCAATAATTTGCGTACCTCCAGACCCCACTGTTGTCCGTCTCTTTAATTCGGGTTGTCAAATGGTCCAGCATTGCAGCATTTACGGAAGTATACCAGGCCAGTACTTCTTGGACGGTGCTCTCTTCAGAACTAATTTTTTCCCTGAAGTGAACAATTGAACCGGAATTTATATAATATTAAGTATCGTTGGGAAAACCTCAAAGTCAGAGAATATCGGATCTTTAAAAGAAAGGAAAAATTCGAGTTGGAAAATATAATATATATTTAAGCAAATATTCCGTAGAGGAAAAATAGATTGAAATCATCGCAGTACGTATTTAACGATATGTATTTTGAATCGGAACTCTGTTTAATAAAGGCGCAGGAATTAAGAACTTCGTTTTAATGGAAATAAAGACTTACAACCGGTAAAGCTTGGCGGAAATCTAACACCATTCTGCTTTGTTCTAAAATTGATTTAATTGCTTCGAGTGATACCTAATTGTAACACATCTTTTGTCTATATCTAACTCAACGATATAAATGGATTACGAACACCGAAATCAAAAAAGGAGCCGACTTGCTCCGGCAAATATTAACACGTAGGTTTGTATTAACCGCATAAAGAGCTTTATTTATTAAATTCATCACGCACGAATCGTTTGTGGTATGAATACACTGCATTAAACGTCTATATTCTTCGGATGCAAATTTTTGTGTTTTTAAAACAGATATTACTATTAAATAATGTTACCCTTTTATTAAAATATAAAATAATACTTTTTAGAATTTTCGCCGCGATTCGAATCGGCCTCTAGTCACATAAACCGATAATTTCAGTTAATTTTTACAAATGTAACGATAGTAATGGTACATGACTAATTACCCGTCTAACAAATTGGATGTTTTCTGCGTTTTGCAATATTTCTTTCTTTACAAATGAAACCAATTTTTTCGGTTACCGTCTGCGGCCAAGTTAAAATTAACGAAAATGATCATTTTTCAGGAGACAATGATTGTGATAAACCAACATGCATTTAGGCAATATTAAGGCACAATCAAGCCTCGTTGCGGAGGGGTAAAAATTACGATTGCAAGTCATATAAATAAATTTCACCGTAACTTATCACATAAATCACGCTCCCGTTCCCAACAGCAATTGGCGACGGGTAATTGCTGTCAGCACTTGAAAACTTAAGTCTTAAAGGAATAACCCAATATCGAGTGTGAGAATGACAGTTATTTCTTTTGAGGTTGCATGCTGCCCTGTTAGGCTTGGTTTTCCTCGGTGAACAAACATCCCTTGTGAGATGAAATTCCAGTCGGTCTCGGCTCACGGCGTGATATATCATTAGTCGAGGAATAAAGTGCGTGTTCATCAAATTAGCGTCATTTACGGGAAAAATAATGTTAGGAGAGGACAATCTGGGGCCCGACAGAGAGTTGGGGAGGGGTGGCTTATGATTGATTTTTGAGCGTGCAAGAAAAGGTTAAGAACCTTTCACTGCAGCAAAAGAATTAATGCAGTTTCTCGCTTTGGAAGAATGAAACTCACCTGAAGTTGCAGAGATGTTCGACAAATTCCTCCTTCTTGTCCAAAAGTTGCCTGTTCTGAGGCAGCCTTATTGGCGGCCAAGTGATCATTTTCTCCAGAGTTTGATTGGTCATGGCGAACTGTTCGGATATGTTAGATCTTTGCGGAAGAAAATAATTGATTCTGCGATTAACGTAAATGTCAAAAAGGCATTTTCCAAATGGCGAATTAAAATCGCGCATTTACCTCAGGGGTTGGTAGCTTTTGTTGGTGAACACGAAAAAGGCGACCTCGGATCTTTCCAGCTGCATCTGAGTGACAAATTTTCCCAAATCCGTGGCAATTGCAACCTTAGACAATCGTGAAAAGAGGTTATGAGACCGAAAGCAGAATTTTAAGGATATTTTTCGCGATAACTGTGGCGATTCGGGTACCTGCGTCTCGACGTCTTCTATGTCGTTTCTGTACTCGAGCAGATACTGAAGGGACATCGTCGTTTGCACAATTAATGCTAATATTGGGATAAAAGGCAAAATAATCATTTGAGTTAGCTGAAATCTTCTGCCCCGTTTGTATGCGGGATTAACGGCATCGGCGCAGCAAAGCCCTCCAGATCCCTTGCTGCGATCCTCGCTGTTCCGACTTATTTCGGACAGGTTGTCCTCCTCCTTGGAAAACTTTATCCCGGGATTTGTGGTCATTTCAATCGATACCTACCAATTCCGGTTTTATACTGATTTCCGGAGCATGTTACTGAATCTGAAAATATAAGAACGCGGCTTAGCTCTCTGAACCGAATCGATTTAAATTAAAACCCTGATTCACGTTACTTGCAGTGTGCCTGTGCATAAAGTAATTTTGATTTTAACGCAAGCGAACGAACATGGAATCTTTGAAGAAAATTATTGCATTGAAAACAGATCAGATCTGATGTACAAACCATGTGGTTTCTTATCCAGCATTGATTTCCGGGCCACAATTTCAGTATTCGGCGGTTACTTGGATCCGCAACGCACTCGAAATTTCAATACAGCGGTTTCCTCTGTATTGATGCACAAGATTACTAAAACATTATGATCAAATATTTGCGACACCTGGGGTAGAAGTGCGATAATATGGATATTGCCAAATACTACTAAGTTTATTGTTTTTTGTGAATTATCCAATAAAGGAAATTTCTCAATTTTGCATGCAGATAACTTGTTTGCAGCTTCATCACATCCATTTAAGCTTCCTCCGGCGGTAACTTATATGATCGACGGTTATTAATTTCTCGCGTACGCCTCGCAGAACGGTTTTGCTAGGGTAATCCTCCCTTATTCACTCGCATTATCAAATCTCGAAGGTTTACGTTGCAATTTTCAAAACTGAAATACCTTCATCCATCGATTAAAACCGGATTCTGGGCTTTCCCAGTTGTAAATTACGCGCCTCGCGGATGACATTCGAAGGCAAATTAACTGATGTGTGCTCAAAGCTTCGGGAGAAACGTAAAACTTTGTATTACATAAACCGTAAAACGCATCTACAGGCGTTTTTCATTTTCCCTGCTGACGCAACAGGACCGACGGATTCGCGTTCACAGCCCGCGTTTGCATCAAATTAATCGCGTCCAAATATCAGTGCACTCGTCTGACCAGGCATGACACGTTGTAAAGGGAACGGGACGACTCTGCAGCTCGACATCATTTCCCGTTGGAAAAAGAAAAGCGAATAAAATGGGAACGGAGAAGGAAAACTTTGTAATTTCCCAATCGGGGAGGAGGAGGATGAAACTGGGAAAACATTTTTTTTTTTTTTTTTTCTTCACATTCAATTACTACAGTTTTGATTTACCGGCTCGCGCGCACACTGAGAAAGTCTTCATTAAAGGCCCCGAAGAAATATAAATAATTTTGTCCAATGCGACCATTGCCTGAGGGAGGAGACAAAGGCCGGGAAAAAGGAGGTTGAAAAAAAGGTTTTCTTGTCGGAAAACTCGCATAACGAATCGTCCCTTGGGCTCTTTGGCAAATGATACAACGCAACGCTGAATGCGCTCAGAAAAGGAAAAAAACGCAGCAGCGGGAAGCGCGTGTGATGATTTCTTATTTGGGATGCAAATACGCTGACCACATAATTTCATCGGGTTATATCACATGAAGTTTGCAAGGTTTCTGCTTACTTTTTCTTAAATAACGTATTAAATAATGCTTTTTTAAAATGCAATTTGCTCAGATTTTCGTAACCGTTCGTACGCGAGTAACTGTGTCGTTCGTCGCGGTTAGTCCGTTCGGGTATCCGAACGGATAACGAATTTTTCACCCTTCGTCGCGAGCTTCACCCGAGGGAAATCGTCATCAGCTCCTTGGATTGCACACGGCAAGCGATGGTTTTTCCGGCGCATCCAGGTTCGGAGCAGCATCCGCCGATCGCATTTTCTCGACTCGTCTCACGTTTTCCTTTTGGGGCAGAGCACCTCGCGGTCAAAAGGCTATTAATTTCATTTTCGGATTTGGTCAAATCGTTTAAACTTATCGCAGAAAAGAGTTAATAATAAATGACGGCGGAGGAACAAAGTAAATGAAAACAAATTGAAGGATTCAATCAAAATGACGAGAAAAAGTTATTTGGCGCCACACTTCAAACTCTCATTCATCAGTCATCGAGGCGAAGCCTTTTTTGTGACAAACTCGACGCGGGAAGCCTTCCACCGATTCCACTACTGTAACAGATATATTCGATCATCATTTCGTCCGGTCTTTCCCGCGTGCAGCTCGCGTAGAGACTGCAGCGTCAAAATTGCTCCGCGACAAAGCGGAAAAGCGACGCGGTGCAGCGGAGAGCGTGCCGTTCCGGCTCCGTATGTGTGCACTCGACGATCCCCGGCAAAAATATAATCGGGGGAAATATAAAAAAAAAAAAAGGGAAATCCACGTAGAAGTCGAGCTTGTCGACGCTATCAAAGTACTTCCAAAGCACGTTCGTAATTAATGATCCGAAATGTCAATAACGTCAATACACCGGGAGCAAACGGACGTTCCCACAGTGGGCGCGAGCACCGAGAGAAAAGGATTCGAATCCGACGATAGCGATGCCGAAAGCTCCCTTTTTACGTTCGAACGGGGGAATTTAGTCCTTAAACCACTTTACGAAATCAGAGTTCTGCTGCCTGTGCCAGGAGGAACGGAATCAAGGCAGCATACGCGGCGAGCACATCGTGTTTCTCGCAATGTAAAAACAGACCAACTTTTGCGGTTTCCACGATCTTTACCACGACGCGAAATTAATTTGTACCGTGGAACGATATTTGACGATAAAAAAGAAAAAGAAAATCGGACGACGGATAAACCCGTTCGCGGGGTTAAAACGTTATGGACGGGGGTTGCTTCGCAGCAAATGTTGATATTTCGAGCTCCGAAAGCGTTGGATTGAAAATACTTCACTGGAAGATGAATTAAGCGGGATAAGTTTCATTGAAATACAGCTTTTCGCCCCGCACCACATCCTTGAAACATCCAGCAGCAGTGAAATGCCCAACTCTCACCCCGGGCTTTTCCGATCGGCGGCCTCGCAAACCGAAGCGCATCGCGGAAATTTTGGAAATTCGCTAAAACGTGATGTTTCCGGAGGCGAATTTTCCGCGTCGAAGTTCGTAAAGTCGGAGTTATATCTCTATATATATATATATATATCGGAGTTATATCTCAGAGATATGTGTCTCTATATCCATAAAATCTCGGTTTATAAGGCACTCCAATTTTCGGTAATTAAAATCTTTCGATTTCGAATGTTCCGCTGCAGTCCCGCGGGGTTTTGCGGGAAATGCGTCCCGATCCGGCAAAGTACCCGGCGCTGGTCCCTCCGAGAGACCGGGAAAACCGCGTCGCCGGAGTTTTTGCCTGTCCGAGGGCGCAACTCATCCGCAGCGGAAAAGGATGTTCGGCAAATGCGAATGCCCCAAACCAATAAAAGGGATTTTCCTGGGAGAAAGGGCTTCTAATTTACTAAAACAATAGGGGATTAGAGCATTTATCGAATTTTCCCGCACGCAGCGGTCCGCAATTCGAATCGCAAGCAATTTAATTAAAAGAAAACCAACTCGAAACAATTCTTTATGTAAGGGGAATGCCAAACCAAGCTTAATGTAAAGCTAAATAAATTTAAGCATAGATAATGGGTAGGACGCAATATTTTCGCGCGAAGGTTTATTAATTCCCCGTCCACGTAACCACGTATTGGATAATTTTCCCGACAGCAACCGCCGGGGATCTGATTCTCCCCGCACTTCGCATGCCTCAGTCGTTTTTTTTTTTCCTCAGCCGTTAACCTTAAAAGCGATTAAAATATTTTTTGACCGGCGAACTTTTTTTGCAAATCGACGACGCAAAAAAAAAAAAAAAACAAAGGCACAAAAATTTCCTGTTGCTCCCCCATGACGAGGGCAAGAAGCTTTTCCATCGGTCCGGTCGCTGTCGGTAAAATATCCCGGGGGGGAGGGTTGAAAATTAGCCGATGGGGAGGGACGAAGGGGGGGAGGGAGAGAGAGGGAGGTTAAAGGATTTCGCCGCCGATGCAGACCGAAGCGCGAACGCCAAGCAAAAGCCGCGCGGTCCATTGAACATTCTGATGTAATTGAGATGACGGATTTAACGCTAAGCGAACAGGTCATTAGCATTTAATCTATCTTCGACAATGCAAATTTCTCGCGGAAACCACAAGTTCATAATCGAAAAATTAAAAAAAAAGAAAAAAAAAGGAAAAAAAGGAAAAATCTGTAGAATTATGCATTATGTTTATTTCCAAACTCCGAAAAAAAAAAAAATAAATAAAAGTTGTTCATTTTAGCTGAAATCGAATTTGCCCGGTCTGAAACGTAAACATTTGTTAATAACTCAGTGGTGGAATCAGGATCGGTGCACGGTCGACAACCGAAAGTGTTATGAAAATAAAGTTGCGAAAAAACATCTCTTCTTACGCCGAATACCGCGTTTCGGCAAATTCATGGTGGCCAGTAAATAATAGTGCTCCGCCTTTTATTCAAGGGGATGCCTCCCCGAGATGCCATCAGAGAAAGAAAAGCCGTGTTGTATACGATTATTTCTTAGGCGTCTCCTGTCAGAAACCTCAATACAGCAATTTGTTGCCACGCGCAAAGGGAAATATCTTACCCGGGTTCTCCGTGGACTGGAATTCATGTGAGAGAAGAAGAGTTGTTCGCGCAGAGAAATTTCCCTTGCAAGAAAATCATTCGTTAATTTACCCGTGCGACATGTAGATTTTTATGTTTCGGATTCGGAGTAGACGGGGGAGAACATTCACAGCGAGCAGACGCGCACGAAGCGAGGTTCGTCAATTCAGGCATCAGGTACGGGCCTTCTCCGTCGTCGTCGGGAGTTTCCCGCGTTCGCGAACGTTTCTTGCGCGGTCGGACTTGCCTGGAGGCCGCCGCCGTTCGGGCTCGTCACCGTAAATTTGGATTCTCCCCGCGGCTCGCGCACGGGGATTCGCCTCCCGAGGCTTCACTCGCGAGTCTCCGGGTCGATCGCTCCCCGGGCGTCTCGGCTGCCGAAACCGGGGGTGGCAATCGGTTCGGCAGGCTCGACGGGATTGCTCTACTTCGCGATGCCTGCGCCCCCCCGAAACGGCGGCCCCGCCTCGAACGCCCGGCGTTTACGTGGCGGTCGGCCCGTCTGACGGGGGCGATCCGATGCGCACTTTGGCGTGAATCCTTCCGAAGTTTCTCATCAATCTTGGAGGAAATGGAACGAGAGAGAAATGGGCGGCATGGACTGTCACAACCGGGATTAATTTATCCCTTCGATATTTCTATTTCAAGAGTTTAGCCGGAGGGTAAGACTTTGCCCGTCTCGCCATAATCCGCGTGCAATATTGTGAAAAGCTTGTTAAATCGTAAAATTTTATTGAATTCGGCTCGGCTTCCGCGCGTCCGATCTCAAGTGGACGATGCAGGCTCTGTCGAAATAATTTATTTGTAAAGTTCACCCGGTCACGAACCGAAAACACCGTGTATCTGCATGTTTCAGTTTCGAAAAAGGCGACAGCAACCGCGGAGAAGGATGATTTGTATTTAAATGCTGCTCCGAATGCTTCGTGACGCTGTAATTTCGCGGCGCGGTCCAGGGAGTTTCCTTTAAAATACAATTTTAACTATCGCCATATCGGTTGCGGAAAAGTTTATAAGAAAAGCTTTGAAATGTCTCACACAATGTCAACTATCGGATAATGCCGGAGTCTGGGTTAATCGTGTGAAAGAAAAAATTATTAGCTTTTAACGGGAAGGTGCGACGGAGAAAGGGGATGAATGAAGTGAAAAAAGCAGAATTACAACCTTCTGAGGCGTCATTGAAAAGGCACTAAAAAAAAAAAAATTATAGGACAAAATGAATGGAAAAGAAGAAACGAGTTCATTATAAACAGGTTTTTATTACCGTGGAAGAGGTTGAAAGGAATTTAATGAAGTAACACGCGAAAAAGGGAAAATTTCGATTAAAAATTAAAAGAGCAGAGCCTTGAGGGACAGCACTAATGGAGATGGAAATGAATCTCGTTGCGGATTCAATTTTCCTCCTTTCCAGATCATCAATGACGGATGAGTGCGACGTTTCCGATTTTATTTAATTCTGGGGCGGGGTAGATGGCCCGGAAAAACCAAAGGCATCGGATCCAGGCTCGGACCGGGTTCGGGGGCGAGGAAATCGCTCCGGGATCCCTTCGCCGGACCCATCCGAAGGAATTTTCAGCGGCGCAAAAAAGCGCGCTTCGATCGGCGATTTTTCGGAGGACGAACGCCTCCCGTCGAACGGACGAACGGCAGAGGAGGGGATCCGAAGGCCGTTTGTAATGTTTTTCGCTCCGCCTGGCGATTTTCGCTCCGAACGTGCGCATTTTCTCTCGGCGCCGCGGGTGACTCTCGGGATTTCGATTCGGACGGCGAAAATTCCCTAACGAAAAGGATCTTCTCCGAGAGATTCCTCTAAAATTTTCCCCTTCCGCGGCTCGGGGAGTAAAATGCCGGCGGAAAGAGGGAAAATTGTCACGATCAACGTTTCATAATTTTTAATAAGGGATTTTGATTTATTGAGCGAAGTGATCCAAAGGTTAATAAAGTCAGCTCGTTTCACGCTGGAGTTTTTAGCCGATCAATGCGACGATATTTAAATATAGCCGTGGAAAATTTTCGATTTGTCCCGGGGAAGGAGTTTTCCCGCCGGGGGCGACCGGTTTCGATGCGAAGACCCGTTCGCTCCGCGCCTTCGAAGCGCCGACAAGGCGACGAAACTACGCCGAAGCAGCGCGTTTGGACCGCGGAAAAACTCCGGGGGGGGGGGGGGGGGGTTGGCCCGCGGA